>JAKGUB010001034.1:0-305000 GCA_026261675.1 Hippocampus mohnikei | reverse complement strand
CTTTTATTTTAAATTTAGTTTTCATTAGTTTTTGGAGATGGTTTGTTAGTTCTTATTTTAGCTTTTTAAAATTGTTTTTCTTGGGGGTATATTGAGTATTTGTTGAGTGTAAGATTATTCTGTACTAACTACATTTCCCAATTCGACCTTCCGCTTCTGTATCTCAGAAAGGTAATACCAAAATACATTTTTGAAAAATACAATTTTAAATTAACACTGAAAGATCATGTATGAATCCATTTGACAGATACAATTATAGTTCGTTTTAGTCTAGTTTTATAAATGTAAAATGTAGTTTCAATTGGTTCTGGGGTTTTTTCTTCTTGTGAGAATTTTTTTTTTCATTAATGAAAATTGTTTTTCCGGTTTAGTTTTGTTAGTTTTCATCCTCAATTATAACTTTGACTGGGCGTGACAAAGCATGCTTTACCTCTCATTTGGAGATATTTATTTATTACTATTTATGTATTTATTTATTGATTGAGGGTTCTGGGAGGGCAGAAGTGGGTCTCTGCTTCTCCATAAGTATTTTGCCGTCGTCCTTAATGCTCCCTGGGTTAAGGTGAAGTCTTTGTTGCAGTTTGCACATAAACATAAAAAATAAAAAATAAAAAATCATCCATCAGGCAAAGGAATGTGCTCACGCTTTTTCCGCTGTGTCGATCGCTCAAAATTGCCGTGCCCAATGTCTTTCCATGCGTTTTGTGTTGATTGCATCATGACACAAAAAAGCCAAAGCAAAACACTTAATGAATGCTCACTGAGCAGAAGTCTCACAGGATTGAGGTTTTTATCTGACTTTAGAGGCATAGTTTCCCAATATTTGGTCTTGTTGTACTACCCGGGTGGTGTTCCCCTTTGGCGGTTCCACTGTTGGAATTAGAGGACGTTGGTATTTGTGCTCCAGCTCTTGCCTTGGATGTGATCTGTGGGGCTGTAGCTAATAAGGTGGCCTGTGAGCGTCCGTTATTTTGGGGAAATACACACATTGAAATCCCAACACTACAAAATCAGCCCGGAATGAGGGTTGCAGGTGTGACTCCTCCCCCTCTTGCTATCGCTTCCTGTTTGGCGCTGAGAAGAAGCAGCAGAATCTCTTCCCGTGACAAAGAATGTTCTTATCTCCATTCCTTTTGATACTCCTGTGCCCCTCCTCCGCTTTTCCCAACACCGGCACAATGGTGTCACCTTGTGCGCACACACACACACACACACACACACAAACAAACTGTGTCATCCTTCGATACTTGGGCAGGGATAAATTCCTTCAAAGTCCGAACCGAATCTGATTGAACACCACCAACAACAGCAGTAACCGTGAACGCTCTATATTAATGAAGGGGTATTGTAGTGTATTTTACTGTATTAAAGATTGGGATGCTGAAGGATGTCTGAAGATGAGATCATCCACGATCCCCCTCAGAAGTCAGTATTTCCACCATTGTTTAACTGCAGTACGCCACTTTTGCATCTTTGTCTCAACACGCTCCAACTGTGCGTGCATGTGTGCGCGCGTGCGTGCAAGGAAAGACGAGTGTAGCTGGGAAGAAGACAAGCGGTTGTTGTCAGGTTCTAGCATGCTCGGCGAGAACCTGGACACCTGGAAGATGAAGGTGATGTTTATGGGGAACATTGACCCTGTCATTACATACAAATGCACACACGCACGTACACACACTCTTTCCCCTCCTTTCCCATTGTGTTTGTTGGCATGTTATCGTTTTGACTAGTAGTGAACGTGAGCTGTGACATCCCCAACGAAGGGTACACCTGCGTTCCATTCATTCTTGCTCTCTCCATCTGTCCCCGTTTTCGAACGGTACTCCAACCTGACTGGGGGGGTGTCAGGAAGGACTGGTTGTGGGCTGATTTGAATGAATTTGACAACAAAGCTGGAGTCAATTCAGAGTAAGAGCTCCAGCTGTGGCGCTCCAAAAACTCCCGTCGTCAGTGTTGAGTCAGGGTATACGATTGAATTTCCAAGTGCACCCAATTTAGAAAAAATAGTCACCACTTTGTATTTCCAATTCTCATTTTCCCCCAAGATGCGATGGCGACATATGGCAGTCATACAGACATTGGAGTGATTAGTAAGAACAAAGGCAGCAAGGAAAAGCACAAGAGTCTCCAGGAGCATCAACCTCTGAAATCAGGGTTCTCACACTTAATATACGCCGGGGTCACTGGAGATAATCAGGTCTGCATCAAGTATTATGGGGGTGGGTATTCCAAAAAAAGTACAACTAGTCCAGTTTCCTTAACCTTTATATTCCCAGTTCAGAACATCGAACATTAACGCTTCTTCATAACATGAACATCTTTCTCTGTGCATTCAAGACATGTAGGGTGGTGCCTCTGTGCTAAAGGAAAAAAAAAAGCCTCCTCCTTTTGTTGAAATTGGCTGTTCTCGTCGCCAGCCGTTCTCCTTCATAAGAGGTTTTGAAAAAGACATGACTGGTTCTGGGTGGGACTGGGTGGGTTTTCCCTCCAATTGGTGAGATTACGTTTCGACAAAAGCTGTGATGAGACCGAGCTGTGGTAGCCCATAAGTGATTAAAAAAAAAACAAAATGCCAAAGGCAACGGCATGAAACTTGGATGTCAAGTAAGAGATTGCAAAATATCATCCTGCAGGCTTCAAATGGACCCTGGGCGGTGAGTTTGAGACCCTGGTCCTAAATTGATTAAAATGATTGCAGAAAGGCAATAAAGATATCTCAGAGGCAAAATATCAAGGAGATTTATAGGTTGGTGGCTGTAGTATCTGGGAATTTTTGAAAGAAATGGCCTCCTTTTAGAGAGAACAGAAAAATAAGTCACCTTTACACACTTACAGTATGTCACAACACAAAGTTAAATCTAAGCCTCTATTCTGCAAATTTTCCACAATTGGTTGTTCTTATATCAAATGTTCAATTAGATTTTAGATTCAAAACAAAACAATAAATAATAATGAATTATAATCGTGCCAAAAATGATCTAGACAGAATTTATATTTGATTCGTGTACTATAAAATACTGGAAAGACGCTAATTATGGAAGCTTCATTGAAACTTATTGCATTAAATAATGAGTAAAGGCTCAAAATAAGTATATTTGCATCACAAAAACGTCAGAAAACATGGAAAAGAAAACCTGAGAATCGCAGATTTTATGTTTTTCGGAAAATTTAACTGCATAGACAGCAGAAAGCTTTTGGGTGGGCTGGACACGTGTGCTTTTGTGGCACACTGAGTTAATGTCTCCTACTGTATGTGGGGGAAGTGCCCATTCTCACTGCTTTTCGTTGTTGGGCAATAAGTGAGGCATGCTCACTGTTAATTACGCCACACCACCTAGCAAACTTCAGCTAACCAGCTAGTGCGGCTAACCACGTTTCAGGAATGGTGAGTAAGATACACTTAGGACAAGTATTGTTGCACAAAGGACTAACGAGGAGTAACTACATGAAGACGGACAGGCCATGATAGTTGCTCAGCTATCATGACGCAATCATGAAACACCAGAATTAAGATCGAGTTAAGATCAGAATTAAGTCTGGCTGGATCGACTTTGAAGTGCAAAACAGAAGGAAAATTAGAAAAGTTCCCCAAATAGAGAGGACAGCATGCACTCCAGTCACCCTGAGGGTATGGCATTCTGAATTACCAAGTGGTACAATGCTTAAAGTGTACCTGAACATGCTTGCAATACATGTCGGAACGCACCCGAATATGTTTGTGTCTCTGTGTAAAGTCCTCATACACACAATAAACATATTTAGGGGTTCTAAGATTGTGATTGCAAAATCCAGCCATGCTGCCACCATTTAAGCCATCCACAGGAAATACACTAAAGGTACTGTGTATAGATATTGAATATTTAAAATGGCAAATGCCAGCCCACCTGCAGATGAAAGCTGGACCATGAATAGCGAAACTCTGTGTGAAATTGACACCCTTTTTAATTTAATGTAATTTTTTGTTTTTTTTTTGGGCGGGGGACATTTTTATTCTGAAACCCCCCAATTATTGAAAGAAACAGCAGTAAACATTCAATGTACCATGACAGCTAGGGTGGGTGGGGTGGGAGCCGCGATGAAGGTCTTAAACAAAACCCCCCAAAATATTTGCTAATTTCACCCTGTGAGTATGTGTGAATCAGTGAATGGGGGAGATCGAGCACGCCCCCTTAAAATTAATAAATAATAATAATAAAATAAAATGCTAATTATTAAGAGTTAGGGTGACTTGCTGAACATTCAAAATCTGTATCTTGTTGCTTCCATTCCTTCTAGAAGAATTTGACCAGACTCGTAAAAAAAAAGGTACACCGATTAGTAAAAAGATCAATGATGATTGATTAATTTAAATGGATAAAACTCAAAATGTTGAATGTGATTTGTACTGGTCTGATTGTCGGTAAGCCTCGGGTGGCTCAACATAATTATTTTAGTGGCCCTTAGCCATCGGGCCACCATGAATATCAAACTCTGTTAATCCACTCATGATCATCTTTTTTCCACCCACATCCCACATGCGCTCAACCCCTTTTTGTCCTGTGTTCCAGCCATAGTCTACTTGTCTGCTGACTGCAAACCACCCATTCATCTACCATCTGTTAGCCTTCTATTGTCCACCTGTTTCTATCCACCCACATTGTTACCACATGTTGGAATAATGTTCCGAATACGTTCGACCCATTTTCCACCTGGGCTCCAACCTTGATTCATTCGTGGTCCAGCAATGAGCCACCCATTTCTACTTTTTTCCAGCAGTTCTCGATATGATCCAACTGTGCTCTAACTTCTCCCCCATGTTTTACAGGGTGGGCCAAGATTATTCATACATAGAGTTTGATACCTACAATGCCGACGGTATTGGCAAACATAATAAATATGCATTGTACATGTTCCTATGCATGGGAAGTTATGGCCCACAGGTATTTCCACCTGCAAATGATAGTGATGAGTCCAAGCTGCTTCCAACATGGAATGTTAAATTACAGATGGAAGGCTTCTCTCTCTCTCTCTCTCTCTCTCTCTCTCTCTCTCTCTCTCTCTCTCTCTCTCTCTCTCTCTCTCTCTCTCTCTCTCTCTCTCTCGCTGTGTCACAAGTGTGTGTTAATGCTTGTGAGATAACAGCCCCAGGCTGGTTTAATGATTGGAGTTTGTGGACATTCCTTGGTGGCCACACATTCCCGTTGCCTCAGGTATCCATGGAGATAAGTAAAGACACACACAAAGGAACAATGGAGGGGGTGGGACTTGAAGGTGACCCCCCTCTCTATTTCTCAAGTAGACATACAACAATGTGCTCTAATGTTGTCATGTTTAGCATTGTGTATTGGTCAGCTTGACTCTATTACTCCCCCCAACAAACACATGTATATACACCCACAGCTATGCTCTCTCTCTCTCTCTCTCTCTCTCTCTCTCACACACACGCACACACACACAAAATGCATGCACGCTGTTAAGCTTAGTTTAAGACAAGCACAGTACCCATAGGCAAACACAATCAACTCCCTAGTGGTTTATTTTAAGGGCAGATGGAAAGGTCAAGGAGGCAGGGACCAAAGGGAATCAGAGAAACCAAACCAAGGCATACCGGAGGGCTGAGCGCAACAGCAGCGTGTATGGCAGGGATGATAGCTGACGAACTGGCAATAGGTGGCTCTTCAGACTGGCCTTTATGCTGCAAGGGGTGAGTGTGACTGGCAAGCTGAAGAATGGCAGGTGTGCAGGTGAGACAGCTGCAATGATTGGGGAGACGTTCTGCCCACATTGAATTAAGGGAAAGGCAACCAAAAACAGGACAGAGGGAGGGGCCACACAGTGGAACACTGAGGACAGCCACAATGGGTTCTAACACACACATGCCCTGATGACCCTGATATTAAAAAAGACATGACAAGGCACAGAGAAACCATACAAGGAAAAAAGCACCCAATGTGAGCAAATCCACACTGAGTGACAGCCTCCACACCTCCCAGCGTGGAGGCCCCCCAAGAGGAAACACTTTAAAAAAGGCTTGAATTAAAACAATTAAAATAAGTACATACATAATTGAAATGATTTGAATTTGAATTTGACTTTTATTTGGTCTCCCGTAAGAGAAACTTGTCTTGTCTCGGTGGACAGGCCCTCTGTGCCGCTACATGCATTGGACAATACATACAGTTCAGGACAATATATACTCTACATCAGTGGTTCTTAACCTTGGTTCGATCGAACCCCAGGGGTTCGGTGAATCGGTCTCAGGGGTTCGATGGAGCCTCTGCCATGTAAGTTAAGACACACCCGACTCAACATGTCAATTAGTTATGATACGCCCGATTGGCCATCACTGGCTGCAGATGATCACATTACATTGCTTGTCCAGTCAGTGCTGTGGTACATTTAGTTCGCTCAGTAGTCAACATGTGATTGTCGTGATAGTACGCAGTGTGATTTTAAAAAAACATGTTTTATACTGGCAAACTATGTCGAGCAAAAAAAAAACAAAACACAAAGTGGTCAGATGAATATGTACCGCATTGATTCACATCCGAACGTGATGCATCCTATCTGCATGATTTGTCATGCCAAGTTGAGCAACTCTCGTCCCAAATCGGCAAAACTGAAGGAACACTTTTTGAATTTTTAGTTTTCGGTAATGAGGGGTTCAATGAATGTGCATATGAACTGGTTGGGTTCTGTACCTCTAACAAGGTTAAGAGCCACTGCTCTACATACATTATACAATACATTACAGGCAACAGACAACTGCAGCCACTATTGTAGCTTGTATTCTATGCGCCTGATAATGCAGTGCGCCCTATATATACAATACAATACATCCTGATTTATATAGCACTTTCACAACAGTAGCAGCTGTAACAAAGTATGAAAACTGTTTTAAAATAGGCCATTCATTGAAGATGCGCCTCATAGTGCAGAAAATATGGTTAAAAACTAATATAAGGACATTTTTGTGAAGGTACTGCTTCCAAAGAAACACTACTCCCAGATTTAACAAATTACATTTTTTTGACAAGTAAACATTCGTCAATATTGTCACATACGAACATCGCCCTTTATCAAAGCCTCCCTCCGAGCAATTGCGGCATTGTCCAGTGTTTGATCTGTCCCCTCGTCAGCTCAAGAAACTGCTCATAACCGATTGAGCAATTTAGTCCGGCCTTAGTAAATGTCCGTGTGACGAACACAAATGTGGCTAAAATATGGTTCCGGGCATTGCAAATTTACTTTAAAAATGATTCATATTAGTTTTGCAGCTGAAAGTTTTGTGTTCACTCATTTTTGTACTTGACTGAGCTCAGTGAGATGATTTTTTTCCCCTGCCCTAAAATACACAAGTGTTCCTCAAAGTAACGGGATCTGTACAGTAGTGAAATGTAGGGGTCAAAAACAATGTGCCTCCACAATTCATAATAACCGGTACTTGGGGTAAAAGAAACTGTCAGATGGTGCTGCTGTGCATCCTCTCAGCCATCTTAGTTGCATTGAAGGCTTAAGCCCATCTTTGACACAGGCGTCAGGTTAATAATTGAGCCTGAATGTTTAAGTTTACACATTCACAGCCATCTAAGTCAACGAACACAATTTGTTTTTTTCATGCAGGATGTTGTGTTCACATTTTGAGCCCATTTCCTCGATTGTGCCCATTCACCGAAGTGCAGCATAGTGCTGAATGATATCTTGCTTTGGGATTGAAATTGCGATCTCTGACGTGATTTGGTGTTTGGCAGAGCTGCATTTTTCTTTTGTTTTGTTTTGTTTTTGAGGGCTAGTATCCTCAAGCTTACCAATATCCTGAGCAGCGCATGTTGTCAGCTGGACTATTCCACCAAACACAGTTTTATGATTGAAACTATTTTTCTCTGTGTATTTAATGTACAAGACGAGTATTTTGTGCACCGTTACGTCTGTGCTCTTATCTACTATAAGGGTGTGCCAAGGTGCATCTTTATCCTCCTGACTACCAGTAGTTCAAATTTGTCCTCTGTAGAGGACATTTGTGAACCTAAATATCTCCCACCCAGTGCATCCAATCGCATTAAAGAGGACATTCAGTGCTTTCCAATGATACCAAATTTGTAGGGGTTGGGGCTTTGTTACTTTGACTTCTCAATAGAAGAAAATGGCTTCCCTCAGTGCAAGCACTTTTTATGGCAAGAGGAAAAGTAATACTTTCTATCAAACACATTTTGTCTTGAAATGCTGTTGGCATTTTATTTAGACTTTTATGAACACGTTAAAGTGTTGTTTGAGTTGTTTTAAGTGTATTTGAGCCTAGTATTCAAGTGTTTAAAAAATGTAGTGGAATTTCAAAAATGTCTTTTGGAGCAGTCCAATTACTTCACATAAATTGGGGAATTTCAAAATAAATGTGATTGGACAACATTTTTTTTCCTGGTAGTCAGGAGGTTAACACTGCACACCGTCTCATTCGGTACTATTGCATTGATTGAATCCACAAATTCAAAAGCATAGTTTTTACTTCGCCAACTGTCTGGTATATTCACATACTTTGCCATGGGGTCGTGAATTTGTTGTACCGACAGCATAGATGCATTCATTTTGATGGCTAGTACAACATTGTCGATGAGGATTTTGAGGATGTTGACTTGTTGGAACAGCCAATCACATGTTGCATAATACAGAATAAATTATGCATTTATTTTATTTTCAAGACTGGTTGGATTTTTACCTTATGCGCAGCTCAGATAGTTTGTGCGCAGACACGCAGGGGGCAGTGCGCATTTGCTCACAAACCATGCTTGGAGGGAACAGTGCTTGGCGCTAAGCCAGCTTGCTCTGCATCATGCAGCTCTTTACTCTCAGTAAGCGACAAATAAGCTACCTTTCTACCAAATAGCGCGTTCATGAGACGTGGACGCGGAGTTCCTTAGCATGCAACACAGAGTAAGAAGGAAGAACATGAGAAGATGGAGAAGCTAATGTTAATGGCTAATGTGAAATGCAGAGTCGAGGTATAGTCGGCTGAAGTCTGCAAAATTAGGCAATGGCTCCCGGCGAGTTTGAACACGATAAGCGTTATATAAAATAACATATATTAATAGCCTTTTTTGAGCCTCAACATACCCAAAAAGTTAAATGTTGCAAGCTTTGGTATCCCAGTGAAAAGGGATTTCAGGTTTCCACAACTCAAAGAACGACCCAACCCATTCTGGTGGCCCCTTCAACAGCTAGAAAAAAAAATGAACCCCCAACTAGTCTCACCGATCGACAAAATTTGGTGCACAAGTTGACATGTCTAAGAAATTAAATGTTTCGTTTAATATGGAAGGAATATTGCTTCTTAGGTCACATGATCTGCCCGATGACATCTCGACGGCGACGTGTGGAGTATCTGCAGCCCATTGGCATCCTTGTCAGGATGAGGATGAATGTCACTGATGACGTTGTTGATTTGTGTCTATGCAGCTTTTCCATGTGGCCTACGTGCTCATCAAGTTTGCCAACTCTCCGCGTCCAGACCTGTGGGTTCTGGAAAGGTCGGTGGACTTCGGGCAGACGTACCAGCCATGGCAGTACTTCTCCTGTAAGTACTATTGATGATGACAATTGATCAGAGCAGATGTCAACCAAGACGAGCACGGATGAGAACGAGTTGTAATCCCTCTGCGGTGGTCAAGAACAGGCACAGCCACCGTTGCACTCTCAGTGATTTTATTTGACAAATGGCAACAAAATAAACAGCGAACTTTAGGACTGAGTGACATGGTTGAAAAATGTACCGCAATATAAGTGGTACATGTAATAATAAATAATAGTAAGAAGAAAAGAAGAAAAACCATGACATGGAAAATGGACAAAATAAAATAAAACTTCCAAAAGTCCATCCATCCATTATCCGAACCGCTTGATCCTCACTAGGGTTGCGGGGGGTGCTGGAGCCTATCCCAGCTGTCTTCGGGCAGTAGGCGGGGGACACCCTGAATTGGTTGCCAGCCAATCGTAGGGCACACAGAGACGAACAACCATCCACGCTCACATTCACACCTAGGGACAATTTGGAGTGTTCAATCGGCCTGCCATGCATGTTTTTGGAATGTGGGAGGAAACCGGAGTGCCCGGAGAAAACCCACGCAGGCCCGGGGAGAACATGCAAACTCCACACAGGGAGGCCGGAGCTGGAATTGAACCCGGCACCTCAGCACTGTGAAGTCAACGTGCTAACCACTGGACTACCGGGCCGCCCACTTCCAAAAGTAATTATACTATTTAAAATATTTGCTACTGAAACAAATTTTCAAGGAGTGTCCCCTTGAAGGAGACACGGTGGACCGCCTCACAGTGCAGAGGTCATGGGTTCGATTCCAGCTCCAGCCTCCCTGTGTGGAGTTTGCATGGGTTTTCTCCGGGTACTCCGGTTTCCTCCCACAGTCCAAAAACAAGCATGGCAGGCTGATTGAACAATCCAAATTGTCCCTAGGTGTGAATGTGAGCGTGGGTGGTTGTTCGTCTCTGCGATTGGCTGGCATCCTTTTCGTGGTATTCTGCGCCTACAATCCAAAGACAGCTGGGATAGGCTCCAGCACATCCACGACCCTCATGAGGATAAGTGGATTAGAAAATGGATGGATGGATGTAAACTGTAATGTGCAATGTTTCCATCGATGCAGTGCTGTAAATATGCACATTTGCCAAAGACGATAGCCCAAAGCAGTACAATTGATACAGTTACAGTAACCTTGTTTATTTATTTGCACAGAGACAAGAAAAAGACATATTGACATGGGAAATGAAAGATCAGAAAACCCAGATAGTGTTTATAAGATCGTTCTCACCTCATTATACATCTGCATTTAAATGCAGACAAAAATAAAAAAAAATGAACTTAATGCATTGAGGGTATAAGCCAGGGGAAGAAATATTCTGGAAAAACAACATACATTTCAATTAAAAGTGTTTTTGTGCACACGTGTGTGTGTGTGTGTGTGTGTGTGTGTGTGTGTGTGTGTGTGTGTGTGTGTAGCCTCCAAGCGAGACTGCATCGAGCGCTTTGGACAGCAAACCATTGAGAGGATCTACAACGACAACGACATCGTTTGCACCACCGAATATTCCCGAATTGTTCCTTTGGAAAATGGAGAGGTGACATATTTCTTCATTCATTGAGCTCAGTAAACATTTTTCAGATCAAGCAAAAGACTTCCACCAAGGCAAATGGTAATTTCAACCATATAGGTCTGATATTTATGGTGCACCCCGACTGGAATTCACAAGAGGTCAAGCGTGAGAATGTGATTATTTTGTCGCTGGATTCATAGACGTGGTGAGGTTGTGGGCAAGCCTGAAAATCTTCACGTAGCAATTGAGACTGAGACAGACAGACGTTATAGTGACAGCAGATGAAAAAAACATTTTGAGCCACTATCACAAAGCATACATTTATGTTTTTGTGTGTCGGTCCATGTACTATTGTAGTTTGAGCTCAACTTCTACCTTTATGACTTAAAGAGCTCTACAATGTTCAAGCAGCAAACTATACCTTGAAATGCAGCAGCCCGCACCATGTCTGCTATGTCATTTGCTGGCTACACACGCACGGACAATGCTGTAATTAATATGGCCGCCAAGCTTGCCCGCATGAGTGTTGGGTAAACGCTGAACCGGTTGCTGAATAATATAGTGTTAATATAATAATCAAATGTTGTATCCCCATACACATCAATATCATCTCGAAACAACCTACACTGCAAACTCGAATCCCCCCCCCCAACCTTTCCATGCTTAATGTGTTACAGCGCATATGGTCCCGAATATAAGACGGTGTTTTTTGCATTGAAATAAGACTGAAAAATTGGGCGTCGTCTTATATTCGGGGTCTAGACATTATACCCATTCACGACGCTAGATGCTGCCAAATATCATTGAAGCGAATGCTGAACTTGACTCCCCAGGCCAAAGTGAACCCCTGTCACGAAGAATAAAAATAAAAATAGCGGTAGCACGAAGAAGAAAAATAAAAATGGCGGTAAGAAAGAAAAGAGAAGAAAATAATAGAAGAGATAACAGAAAATGAAGAAACGTAGCGACAATCTGGAGAAAAGTGGGTCGAAGATCAGCCAGGTTAGCCGGCAGCTGGGGAGAAGTTATGATGTAATTTACATTTTAAAAACCAGAAGCCATTCATTTACGAATGCGATTGCACTTTGGTTTACATATTTAAATGTTCGGCTATTAAGATTTGAATGAGGCAAAATAACATGCTTTTTCTCTCAAATATATTGTTATAATCATTTGTTTCAGATGTACTGTAATTATTTTCTGTATAAAAATTAATTTGGTGTTCAAAAAGTCTTTTTTCAAACTTTTTTCAAAAGAGGGGGTCGTCTTCTAATCAGGGCCGTCTTATATTCGGGCCAATACGGTAACAAAATGTTGTATGAAGTTAATGAATTAATTAGACAAATATTTCTTACTTTTGTTTTGTTGTGGCTCAACAAAGAAATCCTCCTTTGCCCGAACAGAGCTGTCGCGCCACACACATCACTGAGAGTTCCTCGATAGCTGGAAACATCATTGAATTTGAAGTAATAAAGAGAAAGCCGGACTGAAGCATGACAGTATTGGCCACAACAGATGGGACTTCAAGGGATCCAAGGAGTAGACTTTGTTATTAGAACATGTCATAGTTTTTTACTCGGACAAAGTTAAACAAATGACTCGATACACAGAGAAGATTGTCTTTCTTATCGGCGGAAGAGGATCTCTGAGGGCGAATGACGGTAGTTGCCCCGTGATCACACTCAGAGTTCCTTGTCCTCCAGTCGGACTTTTATTGTTTGTTGTTTACATTTGCAAAATACAATAAAAACACTGCCCCCGATATTTGCATACCACGCCCCCTTTGGTAGTGATCTGATTACCTTGGTTTAAGCTTTGAACCACAGATGCATTGACGCCTTTCAGTCTGGTCTAGAACAAATCAGCATGTTGCAGACTTCGCAGATGACAAATGTCCGCCTGGGTGCGACACCCGTTCCCAAACCATTTTTTTAATGTTTTACAACACTTCATTCCCAAATTGTTTATTCCCACTTTGTGACTGAGTCTAGCCTTCTTCCATCTGTTCGCCCTCTTGCTTCAACGTGATAACTGTGGACTTCAAAAGCCCTCCGCCCCAACGGCCGACACCTTTGCGCACAGGCGTTTGAGGGCTCTGAGTACGCACCCAATTGTCTAGACATGCCCAAATTAAACGAAACTTTAAACATGATGCAATTTGGCTCGTAGATTTCTCTATCAGAACGACACGAACCGGTGAAAATTGGCACACAGCAATGCTTATTTGCTCATTTTTCTGACAGTTGATGTGCTTGTGTTTTTGTGCTTGTGTATTTTCCCGCTCTTGTGAATGGATTCGGAAGCTAACGGGAGATTTGCTAAAAAAACACTGCCGAGATTGGAAGTCTGTCATGACATGTAGTATGTGACAATATCGATGCAGCAGAATGAAAACACCCACAATGCACAACAAGCACTAGAGAAGGAAACAGTATCGATGTCATCATATTGATATTTTATCCCACCACTAGTTCATAACATGGCATAGAGCATGAGCACATAGTAGTGGCAACATGACATAGCATTACTAACACAACATTGTGGAGCACTGTATTGGAAGGTTGAAAAGCTTGCTTCTATTATTTTAATTTTGCATCCTAATGTGTATTTATTTCCCTTTACTTTCTTCGATGTATTTATTTTATGACTTCGCAGATTGTGGTGTCTCTGGTGAACGGCCGTCCTGGAGCGATGAACTTCTCCTACTCCCCCGTGCTGCGTGACTTCACCAAGGCCACCAACATCCGCCTGCGCTTCCTGCGCACCAACACTCTACTTGGACATTTGATGGGGAAAGCCTTGCGAGATCCCACTGTCACACGCCGGGTATGGACATCAGTCGCTAGCGGCTAGCGACTGAGAGCTTACCTAGCAATCTGCATGTTCACTTGATGGTAGTTTCTGTTTAACGTCACATAAATGCACTCAAATACACCACAGCACTCTCACAAGATCCAAATCCAAGTCTCTTGTCTACAAAAAGCTGTTCCATAGCACAACTGGCATGAGATATATACAGAGAGAGAGAGAGAGAGAGACAGAGAGAGAGAGTGAGTCTGAAACAGTGAGGAACACTATCAACAACTTGACACACAAAAAATATATACAGTGTCAACAGGGACACGGTTCCCTTGATGACCACCAGCTTTTGGAAGTTGGCGCTGTCCAGTCTGGCCCTCTCGAGCCTGAGGATGTCACTGACTATGGAGAAAAGCTTCTCTATGGTAGCTAGGGGTTGGGGTTGTTGCACATGATGAATAATCTAACCCTTAAATAATGTCACCAGTCTTCAAAGGCTGTGGTATGGCGGGTTACGATTATGGTTTAGTTACAATATATTTTCCTGCTGTCTTCCTTGCTAAAATAATCAAAATGGTTGGACCGCTGCGCCTTGATTAAACTTTGCTCTCATTCACCTCTGTCTTTGTCACGCGATTTGAAAGGCGCAGAGTTCAGATGCAGACATGATGTATTTTGCCAAGCGAATGCTGATCATTTCTTAGTGTCTACCGTGCCTCCAATGTGAAGCCCAAGTCCTATTGAGCGGGGACATTCATAAGGGTTTGCGAAGGTAGCGAATGTTGCGTTGTGGTCAGGGTTTGTTAAGGTTCGTTCAAGGTCACAAAGTGGTTGACAGACAGTCCCCTGTGCTTTTTTTGTCGCAAAGAGAATTCTGAAAACATTGACCTCTGTGTCAATGTTTCATATTTGAGCCTTTGTTTGGGGCTGACTCCTTCAAAACAAAAGTAGGAAAAACTTGGGGGATTTTGTTTCCAGATAAAGACTTGATCACTTTCCAAAATTTCTGTGGATTATTAACGTTCTTAGTTGTGACAGATAAGTAACATTCTGATTTGGCCTTCTTATTATGAGAAGGGCATTTGTTTCTTAACCCTGGAAAACCCATTGGGTAAAATTTGGCCCCTATAAATTCTGCTACTCAAATGCTACCCTTAAATCCCAAAGGGTCAAATTTGGTGGGTCCTAAATTAGGATTAAAGCATTAAATATTTGAAAAAAAACATATTTTAGTAATATAGCAGTCATTTCATGTAAAATTCATCATTTTCCAAAGAAGAAAAGGGTTCTTGGGTTCTCCAGGGTTAATTGTCTAAAAAAATGACCAATCACTGGCAGAATTTCCATTTTTCTCAAAGTTTTCCTGAAAGATGGTCCAAGCAAGTTCAGCATCTGGCAATTTTAATCTTATAAAGGACATTGAGTTACTTTGTGTATGAAATGTGTTAATTAAAACTTTTTTAATTAGCACCAGCAAGATGTCTTATACAAATAGTGTTTTCCCATTTTTTATTGTTGTTCTGTGGTATGTATCTTCCCCGTTAAATGTTAATTGAATATTCATAATTGAATACTCATTAAAAAAAAGAATTTAAACAACACAAGAAGCACACACGGCGGCCCGGTCGTCCAGTGGTCAGCACGTCGGCTTCACAGTGCCTCCCTGTGTGGAGTTTGCATGTTCTCCCCGGGCTTGCGTGGGTTTTCTCCGGGTGCTCCGGTTTCCTCCCACATTCCAAAGACATGCATGGCAGGCTGATTGAGCACTCTAAATTGTCCCTTGGTGTGAATGTGAGCGTGGATGGTTGTTCGTCTCTGTGTGCCCTGCGATTGGCTGGCAACCAATTCAGGGTGTCCCCCGTCTACTGCCCGAAGACAGCTGGGATAGGCTCCAGCACCCCCCGCAACCCTAGTGAGGATCAAGCGGTTTGGAAGATGAATGAATGAATGAATGAAAGAAGCACACACATCACAAATCTGCGGGTGGATACACACATTGCACCTTGTATTTTCTCTGTGTGTAACACTCACTTTATGTCTCATTCTGAGCCTCCTCACTATTAAGATCTTCATCTGTCTCTCTTTCCTGCTTTTTTTCACTGAAAACCAATTCCTCTCTTGTCTTCTGGCTCTCTTCTTGTGGGGCTCTCGGCTTGTTTCTCTTCCGTCTTAAGCCCGTATACCACTGAGCAGCGAAGGTCAGCGAGTGTTTGTGCAGGGTCCAAATGGCGATTTATTTATTTATTTATTGTCAGGGTTGGTTTTAATGGTCTCAAAGCCTAACCTTTTGCAGCCTTGAACAAACCCTGATGAATAAACAACATTTGCTACGTTCGCCAACACCAGCAAGATTTCAGTAAACAACCGTCTGTTACACTGTTTCTGACTCGGCAGCTGTTTCATTGTTTCATTCATTTTTATCTTCATAATGAACCATGCACGAAAAGTAATAACCAAAGGAATGCCCAACCTTTCCACAACCCAGTCTATAAACAACCAAATTAAATTGTTTTTATGACACGCCACTGTTCCAGGCTCACTTGGTTTTGTGATTATCAAGAGTTTAACCAGAAGAACGTATCTATCTGGCAAAACCCATGACCCAAGCTGGCCCCCCACATTACAGTTTGTCTAGAACCACCACTGGTTCCAACTTGAATGTACCTTTGTATGCTGCTGTTGCTGCAATGGATCGTTGGTTCTCACCTAGTGTGCTTTTGTGGGGGGGTGTTTGTGTGTGTGCGTGTGTGCACGTATGCAGTACTACTACAGTATCAAGGACATCAGCATTGGTGGACGCTGTGTGTGTAACGGACACGCTGAAGCATGTAGTGCTAAGGACCTCAACGACCCTTACAAGTAAGAGCACAAACGCACGAAGCACAAACGGCTTACTGAACTGAACTCTGGGCAGTCTTTATTTGGGATGATGTCAATTCAAGACTAGTCGCCATAACTCTGGAAATCACACACAGTTTGTGCACACTCCCTCTGACATGCGCACACACACACACACACACACATACATTGGGCACACTAACACACTTCATGTGTGCTCACTGCTCTCATACACACACCTTTTGCACGCGCTCATACAGTCACTGCCCCAACTCACACTGTCCATCTTGCTTCCCACCTCACACACAGCCCTCAGACTGTCTGTTCGTCTAATTGCCTGTCCTAAGTTGTTTTCTGGGTGGCAGGACAATTTGGTTTGACTTTACAGCTCCACCTCCAATTCACTGACAACAACACTCACATGCACGTTACTCATTAGCAAAGTGTGTGTGCGTGCGTGTGCGTGTGTGTGTTTCTCAAAGGCGTGAGTAGGTCAGAGACAATGCATGAGGTAAAGGAATGCGGTATGAATTGATTCCAAAGAATTTCCTTTTAAAACAAAGTGCCATTAAACCTGCAAGCAGCAGCCACACGGGAGTGACAAAGATGAGGTACGCCGGGCAGATGATCAGAGTTAGTGCATATCTACTCGTTCGTCAGACACATGGACACATTTATTAATCCACCTCCATTAATGAAAGAAAAACTTATAAAATAATGGTAATAATAAATACACATTTTATGAAAATGAACCAATTACTATACTTGGAAAACAAACTCATGAAACAGAGCAGGATAAAAATGATAGTACTCTTTATATTTTGTTGAATGTTTTTAAGCAATTACTGCAATGAACCGTTTTTTGGAACATTCAATGAGATTTCAGCAGGTCTCAGAAGATATTTTGACCCACTCTTCATAAGCAAATGTTCCACTTATCTCAGGTTTGAAGGGCGCTTTCTCCTCAGCATGTTTCAGCTCCATGCACAGATGTTCAACAAAATGAGTGATATTTGGGTGGTTTTAGCTGTGTGTTTTGGGTCAAGACCTATGACCTGACACTGAAACCACTTTGTGCCTGATGTCGCGAAACAGCATCACGACCTAACTGGCATCCTCAACGTTTCACAGTAGGGACAGTGTTCTTTTGTTAGTATGATTAATTTTTGCAGCTGTGAAAATACAGCAGAGCCGGTGTGCCTTGCCAAACGGTTCCAGTTTTGTATCGTGTGTCCATAGGACATTCTCCTAGAAACTTTGTGGCTTGTCAACATACAGTTTGATTTTTGGTTGACTGGTTAGCACGTCCGCCTCACCGCACGTGCAGGGAGGTGCAGGGTTAAAATCCGACTCCGGCCTTCCTATGTGGACTTTGCATGTTCTCCGCATACCTGCGTGGGTTTTCTCCGGGTACTCCGGTTTCCTCCCACATTCCAAAAACATGCATGGCAGGTTCATGGAACACTCTAAATTGTCCCTAGGTGTGAGTGTGAGCGTGAAAGATTGTTCACCTATGTGTGCCCTGCGATTGGCTGGCAACCAGCTCCGGGCTTAGTTCTTCCCGTGGCCAATGACAAATATGATTGGTTACGGTATAAGCACAACATGCCAGTCAATAAAGATTGTTAGCTAAAAAAAAATCTTATCAATCCAATGATGCGTTTTTTGCGAATGTGGCAGCAGGGTAGCGAGGTTTAGGATGTTAGCACCAACTGATCCTAGAATGGATGACAAGTATAGTCTCAGTTTCTGCACCAAAAAAAACATACAACATAATTGCTCCTGAGGTAAGTAAAACAACATTGAATCCCACCAATCTCCTGATGAAAAAATGAAGCAGGATCAGTGACATGACTAAACAACCATTTAATCAGGACACAAATCGTCATATCAAATCTGAGTGGAAATTCACCTGGCTTCGAAACTGTGTCGACAAATGTATGTTATTCTGTAAAGTGTGAAAAGACGAAGTCTGCAATGATCGCAGAGGAATGCTATAAAAAACAAAAGCACTGAAGACCACAGGTGTGCATTTTCTACCCGGTTTAATTTTATTTCATTGGTCATCAGCACACATTACCTCCAATGAACTTAATTGTGTGTGTGTGTGTGTGTGTGTGTGTGTGTGTGTGCGTGCGTGCGTGCGTGCGTGTGGATGGATGGATGGATGGATGGATAGGTAGATAGATGTATAGAAAGATAGATAGATTCCATCTGGAACTGTTCGCAGCTGAATGTGAAGCAGTAGGGATGAAAATCAGAACCTCTAAATCTGAGAGCATGGTCCTCATGTAGAAAATGATGGAATGGTCTCTCGAGGTCGAAGATAAGATCCTGCCCCAAGTGGAGGAAATCAAGTATCTTGGAGTCTTGTTCACGAGTGAGGGCAGAATGGAGCGTAAGATAGACTGGTGGATCGCTGCAACGTCTGCTGTGATGTAGACCGTGCTGTAATGGGGACTTTGTATCGTGAAGAAGGAGCTGAGCCAGAAGGCAAAGCTCTTGATTTACCGTTAGATCTACTATCCTAGCCTCACCTATGGTCAGGAGCTGTGGTGTGTGTGTGTGTGTGTGTGTGTGTGTGTGTGCGTGCGTGTGTGCGTGAGTGTGGTGAAAGTGTTGCTATGATTGACCAATTGCCCGACCAATCCAAGCCACTGCTCGGCTTGCACCCCACTTCTCACCCAAAGTCAGCTGGGCAAAGCTCCAATAAACCAAAATGATGATAAGTGCTCTAGAAAATGAAATGAAATGTCATTCATGCACAGGCTGCAGTGCGACTGTCAGCACAACACTTGCGGCGCGTCATGCGACCAATGTTGCCCTGGATACCACCAGTTCCCATGGAAACCGGCCACCACTTTCAGCGCCAACGAGTGTGAACGTGAGTGTTGTGCTTTGAACATTTGTGACTCTGAAGTTTGAACTCAAATGCACACACACATAAAACAATAACAGTTTGTCAAGTGTAGTCTTTTCTTTGTTTCCAAGAATAGAAATGTAATCAGGTGATGTTTGAAGTCAGTTTTTAACATGCATAAAAAGTAGACTTTTCACAATCAGGATTTGGGGGCTGATCAGCAAGTTTAAAATAAAGTCAACTCAACTCAGCTGTATTTATAGAGCACAACCACCGCTGTATACAAAGTGCTGTACATCGAGAGCAAATATCATTTAGACAACAATAAAGCAAATTAATAATGAAGACAGTAGAAAGCACAAAACTGTACAACTAAAATCAAGTCTTGAGTCATGCTGAGTCAAAAGCCAAAGAATACAAATGAGTTTTAAAAATGAGCAGCGAGGGGGCTTGCTGAATGTTCAGTGGGAGGTCATTCCAGAGAGAGGGACCAGCAAGGGAAAAGGCTGAACAATCACTGATCTGATCAGAATTTGGACATGTCTGTCCAATCTCTTTCAACAATTTGTATATTTACCGTAAAGTTGACCCCAAAATTGGAGCCAGCCCAATCCACGAATAGGCAGAGAAAAAGTAAAGCACGTTGTTTTCCTTCTTCTGTTGAAGCTCCTGTGTGCATCTCAGACAGCTGAAGCCTCGCAGTGCCCTTCATTTGACCCGTTTCCACGAACATGTACATGTAAACTGAGGCTGTCATTGTGAAGGCATGCCTTGAGTTGAGAAAATGTCTTCAATTTTCCCAGCATGCAACTGTCACCGCCACTCGCTTGACTGCTTCTACGACAACGAAGTGGCTCAGCGGCACGGCAGCCTCGACATCCGTGGAGACTACCGTGGGGGCGGAGTATGCCTCAACTGTCAGGTAGGCCATGCATTAACACTTGGCATGCTTCTTTTTTGTTTGTTTTTGTTTTCAACGTCAGTTCTCTTCTAGCATCACACCAGCGGCATCAACTGTGAGCGCTGTATCCTTGGATATTACAGAGCGCCGGACACAACCATTGACTCACCATTAGCCTGCGCACGTAAGTCATGTGGTCCCATTGTATTTTTTGGACTGTACGTCGCTTTGGAGTATCGGACGCATTTCTGGGGGAAAACAAAAACCGAGACCCACAACATAGAGCTCGGACTTGCACCCGAAATCTCCGCTCCCGAATTGTGTTGAAGGCAGCGAACAAGTTACGGTTGGATTCAAAACTTCTGCTTCTAACTATGAAAGAGTTTGAGTCCATTTTCAGTTTAAAATGGCTTAGCTCAACTAGAATCCTGTGTCACATTGTGGCCAACGCTATAGTAATATGACGCCTTCTGGTGCTTTAAATCGTTATGGCGGATGTCACATTCTAAAGAACGTAGCTGTAATGCACCAAAGGTTTTTTGCCTACCGCCAAAATAAAGTAGAAGTACAAATGGGAGAATTAGTAGTCGTAGTCAAGTGTTTGACATATGTCATCAAGTTTGCTGCCGCCTCTAACTGCAAGGAGCTCCAGCTTTGTCGCTACTTTATCATTTGGAATCTGCCACGGCAAGGATTTACTATCTCCAGCAATAAGATAATGTGATTTTATGAGTAATGCTAGTTGCTAGTTACTTGAACTTGGAAGACGTCCCCACAAAGCTAGTCTTGACATGGGGTGACTAGGGAAACGTGACTTATGATGAGAAATTGACGAGATGAAGCACAAATGGACAAGACACGAATAGCTGGAGGGTGCTGATTTAATGACAAAAGGAACAGGGTTGATAAGAATCGTTGGAGATGAAAAACGAAATATTACACAATTTGAAATAAAACTACAGTGGTACCTCTCCTTATGAAATTAATTGGTTCTGGTTTTAAATGCCCTAATCCATTCAGAAGTGGGTTTTGCTTGACATTTTGTAAAAAACTGATCCAAGCACGTTTGCTTTTGTCGGCTTTTAACAATCCTTCGACAATGTCCAAGGCAAACATCAGCATTGTGAGCGATCACTCGACTGGTGAACACTTTTTTCTGGGTGATTCACATTTACGGAAAACTATCGGAACGGCTCATGGCCCGAAGGGCAAATGACGAGCACACAGATCTATTTATCTATCTACACACACACACACACACACACACACACACACACACACACACACACACACACACACACACACACACACACACACACACACACACACACACACACACACACATACCGGTTTATATGTTTTGCGGGGACCCGTTTTTTGTTCATCACTTACGGGGACCACCCTTTCCAAATGACATACAGCTCTACAAAAAATCAGGGATACACAAGGTGGCGTTGTTAGCTTATACACGCCTTTAAATATCCGAATTTATGAAGTCATAGTTGGACCGTGTCATTTGGGGACTTCAGAAAAGTCGATTTTACGTGTGTTATGGGGACTTAATTTCAATATATTTAAATGTATTTGCATAATTCACACAGGATCCATACCAAGTACACGTGATTAATGGGGACCTCACAAAAAGTGGATTACTAATAAAAATGGGAAGCATCTGAACTTAACTGTCAAATGAAATAATCTATTTTGATATTTTTGTTTGTTAAATGTCGTGTGACTAGAATATTTCTGCTTCAGAGAACGAAAGACATCTCCGGCTTGTTCTTCCAATCAAAGAACCGCCAATTTCTAACAGTATGAAGAGTTTTTATTTAATGGGATGGAATGTGTGGTAAAAAAAACTAAAACAAAAAAACAAAAACATCAAACTGTTGACATTGTTTCAAAATAAATTCCAATTTAAATATCCATAAGGGAAATAAAAGTGCCTCATCAGTGAGTTTTGATGAAAAACCTGTTTGCGCTGTAATTTCCTTTTGGCAGTCGGAATGTGGTAAAAACAAAATTTGAGGGTTTGCCATTCTCGTTTTTAAGGGCTTCTGGTTCACACTCCATTTTTCCTGGGACGCAAAAGATTTGATGAGTCTCATCATGTGCCTTTGTTTCACTTTCATCCCAGGGAGTTCTCTTCCTCGAAGTACTGAGAAAAAAAATGTTTTGTTATTGAAACAGTCAAAGAGAGTAGATCTAAAGCTCTTTACATAGATTCACACTGTCATTCTAACATCACTATGCACACTGTCATTGGGAGTGACCTTTTTCTGTTCAATGAGCAGCATAAGGTGCACTGTTGCATCCTTTCACAACATTTTCAGAACAAACGTACCATTCAGAGATTATTTTGAAATGCACATGAAAATGAGATAATCGTGTGCCAGTGATAAATTACATTCAAGTCTTAATTTGGACAGTAACAGTACATTTTCTTAAAAGCAGCATGATTTTTAAGAGTTTACCTTTTAAGGAAGATCTCTTTGGATGAATACCTGATGATGTCTTGTGTTTATTTGATGATGGTGTCCCCGTCTGTCTCTTCGGTGTGAAGAATGGGGAGCCTCTCCTACCAGAGGGCAGAGGGAGGCTACCCATTTGCACACCGGGATGATCTAAAATATAGATGCACAAATCTGAGAGAACAACTTCATCCTGTAAAACTGTGTTTTAGACATCTTAAAATCAAAGATATTGTGGGGACATTCGTGTAAACGCTTTGTCAGTTCTTTATGGGGACCATATTAAAACACTTGACACCGTTTTCCCTCCCCTCACACAAACTTAGTCAACGTGTGGTGTGGGGACACCGTGAGGGTCCACAAAGAGAAATAACTACAAAAGACAATAATGTCTGTGACAAATTATATCCGTCTAAAATAGTCTACTAACACTAACCTTCCCAATGCATTATGTGAAATTGCTTGTTGTGCGCAAGTACAGGACTTTATCATAAAAATTACTGTCCATCATCACGAATGCACAGATATAGAGAAACCAAATGGCATGAATCAGTGATGGATATACAAGAAACCGATACTGAGCCTCAAGTAAACCATCTAAAATATAGATGCACAAATCATCTGAGAGAACAACTTCATCCTGTAAAACTGTGTTTTAGACATTTTAAAATCAAAGATATTGTGGGGACATTCGTGTAAACGCTTTGTCAGTTCTTCATGGGGACCATATTAAAACACTTGACACCGTTTTCCCTCCCCTCACACAAACTTGGTCAACGTGTGGTGTGGGGACACCGTGAGGGACCACAAAAGAGAAATAACTACAAAAGACAATAATGCCTGTGACAAATTAAATCCGTCTAAAATAGTCTACTAACACTAACCTTCCCAATGCATTATGTGAAATTGCTTGTTGTGCGCAAGTACAGGACTTTATCATAAAAATTACTGTCCATCATCACAAATGCACAGATATAGAGAAACCAAATGGCATGAATCAGTGATGGATATGACTATACCTGGTGTATGTTGCTTGGACCAGCAGTATCGCACCAGGTTCATTTAAAGTAGCCTCTTTGGGTGTTATCTTGGCCATCTGTAATACAATTAGGAAAACAAAATTGTAGAATATGATAGAAGAAACCGATACTCAGCCTCAAGTAAACCATCTAAAATATAAATGCACAAATCATCCGAGAGAACAATTTTATCCTGTAAAACTGTTTAATACATCTTAAAATCAAAGACATTGTGGGGACATTCGTGTAAACGCTTTGTCAGTTCTTTATGGGGACCATATTAAAACACTTGACACCGTTTTCCCTCCTCACACAAACTTAGTCAACGTGTGGTGTGGGGACACCGTGAGGGTCCACAAAAGAGAAATAACTACAAAAGACAATAATGTCTGTGACAAATTAAATCCGTCTAAAATAGTCTACTAACACTAACCTTCCCAATGCATTATGTGAAATTGCTTGTTGTGCGCAAGTACAGGACTTTATCATAAAATTACTGTCCATCATCACAAATGCACAGATATAGAGAAACCAAATGGCATGAATCAGTGATGGATATGACTATACCTGGTGTATGTTGCTTGGACCAGCAGTATCGCAACAGTTTTCTTGTAGTTCTCTTTGGGTATTGTCTTGGTCATCTGGAATACAATTAAGAAAACAAAATTGGAGAATATGATAGAAGAAACCAATCCTGCGCCTCAAGTAAACCCTCTAAAATATAGATGCACAAATCTGAGAGATCAACTTCATCTTTTAAAACTGTGTTTTCTACATCTTAAAATCAAAGACGTTGTGGGGACATTCTTGTAAACACTTTGTCAGTTCTTCCCCCCTTTGACACTTATTTTTCTCCCCTCACACACACACTTGGTCACCGTGTGCTGTGGGGACACCGTGAGGGTCCAGAAAAGAGACATAATTCCAGAACATAATGGCATCTGTGTCAAATTAAATCAACCTAAAATAGTCTGCTCGCATTAACCTTTCCTATGCATAATGTGAAATTGCCTGTTGTGCATACGTACAGTACTTTATCATCAAAATTACTGTCCATCATCACGAATGCACAGATATAGAGATAACAAATGGCATGAATCAGTGATGGATATGACTATACCTGGTGTATGTTGCCTGGACCGGCAGTATCGCAACAGTTTTCTTGTAAAGTAGTCTCATTGGGTATTGTCTTGGTCATCTGGAATACAATTAGGAAAACAAAATTGGAGAATATGATAGAAGAAACCGATGCTGAGCCTCAAGTAAACCACCTAAAATATAGATGCACAAATCATCTGAGAGAACAACTTTATCCAGTAAAACTGTGTTTTAGACATCTTAAAATCAAAGATATTGTGGGGACATTCGTGTAAACGCTTTGTCAGTTCTTTATGGGGACCATATTAAAACACTTGACACCGTTTTCCCTCCCCTCACACAAACTTAGTCAACGTGTGGTGTGGGGACACCGTGAGGGTCCACAAAAGAGAAATAACTACAAAAGACAATAATGTCTGTGACAAATTAAATCTGTCTAAAATAGTCTACTAACACTAACCTTCCCAATGCATTATGTGAAATTGCTTGTTGTGCGCAAGTACAGGACTTTATCATAAAAATTACTGTCCATCATCACGAATGCACAGATATAGAGAAACCAAATGGCATGAATCAGTGATGGATATGACTATACCTGGTGTATGTTGCTTGGACCAGCAGTATCGCAGCAGAGGTCTTGGAAAGTAGCCTTTTTGGGTGTAATCTTGGTCATCTGTAACACAATTAGGAAAACAAAATTGGAGAATATGATACAAGAAACCGATACTCAGCCTCAAGTAAACCATCTAAAATATAAATGCACAAATCATCAGAGAACATCTTGTAAAACTGTTTTCTACATCTTAAAATCAAAGACGTTGTGGGGACATTCTTGTAAACACTTTGTCAGTTCTTCCCCCTTGGACACTGTTTTCTCCCTCACACACACACTTGGTCACCGTGTGCTGTGGGGACACCGTGAGGGTCCAGAAAGAGACATAATTCCAGAACATAATGACATCTGTGTCAAATTAAATCAACCTAAAATAGTCTGCTCGCATTAACCTTTCCAATGCATTATGTGAAATTGCCTGTTGTGCATACATACAGTACTTTATCATGAAAATTACTGTCCATCATCACAAATGCACAGATATAGAGATACCGAATGGCATTAAACAGTGATGGATATGACTATACCTGGTGTATGTTGCTTGGACCAGCAGTATCGCAACAGTTTTCTTGTAGTTCTCTTTGGGTATTGTCTTGGTCATCTGGAATACAATTAAGAAAACAAAATTGGAGAATATGATAGAAGAAACCAATCCTGCGCCTCAAGTAAACCCTCTAAAATATAGATGCACAAATCTGAGAGATCAACTTCATCTTTTAAACTGTGTTTTCTACATCTTAAAATCAAAGACGTTGTGGGGACATTCTTGTAAACACTTTGTCAGTTCTTCCCCTTGGACACTTATTTTTCTCCCTCACACACACACTTGGTCACCGTGTGCTGTGGGGACACCGTGAGGGTCCAGAAAAGAGACATAATTCAGAACATAATGACATCTGTGTCAAATTAAATCAACCTAAAATAGTCTGCTCGCATTAACCTTTCCTATGCATAATGTGAAATTGCCTGTTGTGCATACGTACAGTACTTTATCATCAAAATTACTGTCCATCATCACGAATGCACAGATATAGAGATACCAAATGGCATGAATCAGTGATGGATATGACTATACCTGGTGTATGTTGCCTGGACCGGCAGTATCGCAACAGTTTTCTTGTAAAGTAGTCTCATTGGGTATTGTCTTGGTCATCTGGAATACAATTAGGAAAACAAAATTGGAGAATATGATAGAAGAAACCGATGCTGAGCCTCAAGTAAACCACCTAAAATATAGATGCACAAATCATCTGAGAGAACAACTTTATCCAGTAAAACTGTGTTTTAGACATCTTAAAATCAAAGACGTTGTGGGGACATTCGTGTAAACGCTTTGTCAGTTCTTTATGGGGACCATATTAAAACACTTGACACCGTTTTCCCTCCCCTCACACAAACTTAGTCAACGTGTGGTGTGGGGACACCGTGAGGGTCCACAAAAGAGAAATAACTACAAAAGACAATAATGTCTGTGACAAATTAAATCCGTCTAAAATAGTCTACTAACACTAACCTTCCCAATGCATTATGTGAAATTGCTTGTTGTGCGCAAGTACAGGACTTTATCATGAAAATTACTGTCCATCATCACGAATGCACAGATATAGAGAAACCAAATGGCATGAATCAGTGATGGATATGACTATACCTGGTGTATGTTGCTTGGACCAGCAGTATCGCAGCAGAGGTCTTGGAAAGTAGCCATTTTGGGTGTAATCTTGGTCATCTGTAACACAATTAGGAAAACAAAATTGGAGAATATGATACAAGAAACCGATACTCAGCCTCAAGTAAACCATCTAAAATATAAATGCACAAATCATCAGAGAACATCTTGTAAAACTGTGTTTTCTACATCTTAAAATCAAAGACGTTGTGGGGACATTCTTGTAAACACTTTGTCAGTTCTTCCCCCTTGACACTGTTTTCTCCCTCACACACACACTTGGTCACCGTGTGCTGTGGGGACACCGTGAGGGTCCAGAAAAGAGACATAATTCCAGAACATAATGACATCTGTGTCAAATTAAATCAACCTAAAATAGTCTGCTCGCATTAACCTTTCCAATGCATTATGTGAAATTGCCTGTTGTGCATACATACAGTACTTTATCATGAAAATTACTGTCCATCATCACAAATGCACAGATATAGAGATACCGAATGGCATTAAACAGTGATGGATATGACTATACCTGGTGTATGTTGCTTGGACCAGCAGTATCGCAACAGTTTTCTTGTAGTTCTCTTTGGGTATTGTCTTGGTCATCTGGAATACAATTAAGAAAACAAAATTGGAGAATATGATAGAAGAAACCAATCCTGCGCCTCAAGTAAACCCTCTAAAATATAGATGCACAAATCTGAGAGATCAACTTCATCTTTTAAACTGTGTTTTCTACATCTTAAAATCAAAGACGTTGTGGGGACATTCTTGTAAACACTTTGTCAGTTCTTCCCCCTTGGACACTTATTTTTCTCCCTCACACATACACTTGGTCACCGTGTGCTGTGGGGACACCGTGAGGGTCCAGAAAAGAGACATAATTCCAGAACATAATGACATCTGTGTCAAATTAAATCAACCTAAAATAGTCTGCTCGCATTAACCTTTCCTATGCATAATGTGAAATTGCCTGTTGTGCATACGTACAGTACTTTATCATCAAAATTACTGTCCATCATCACGAATGCACAGATATAGAGATACCAAATGGCATGAATCAGTGATGGATATGACTATACCTGGTGTATGTTGCCTGGACCGGCAGTATCGCAACAGTTTTCTTGTAAAGTAGTCTCATTGGGTATTGTCTTGGTCATCTGGAATACAATTAGGAAAACAAAATTGGAGAATATGATAGAAGAAACCGATGTTGAGCCTCAAGTAAACCACCTAAAATATAGATGCACAAATCATCTGAGAGAACAACTTTATCCAGTAAAACTGTGTTTTAGACATCTTAAAATCAAAGATATTGTGGGGACATTCGTGTAAACGCTTTGTCAGTTCTTTATGGGGACCATATTAAAACACTTGACACCGTTTTCCTCCCCTCACACAAACTTAGTCAACGTGTGGTGTGGGGACACCGTGAGGGTCCACAAAAGAGAAATAACTACAAAAGACAATAATGCCTGTGACAAATTAAATCCGTCTAAAATAGTCTACTAACACTAACCTTCCCAATGCATTATGTGAAATTGCTTGTTGTGCGCAAGTACAGGACTTTATCATAAAATTACCGTCCATCATCACAAATGCACAGATATAGAGAAACCAAATGGCATGAATCAGTGATGGATATGACTATACCTGGTGTATGTTGCTTGGACCAGCAGTATCGCACCAGGGTTCATTTAAAGTAGCCTCTTTGGGTGTTATCTTGGCCATCTGTAATACAATTAGGAAAACAAAATTGGAGAATATGATAGAAGAAACCAATCCTGCGCCTCAAGTAAACCCTCTAAAATATAGATGCACAAATCTGAGAGAACAACCTCATCTTTTAAAACTGTGTTTTCTACATCTTAAAATCAAAGACGTTGTGGGGACATTCTTGTAAACACTTTGTCAGTTCTTCCCCTTGACACTTATTTTCTCCCCTCACACACACACTTGGTCACCGTGTGCTGTGGGGACACCGTGAGGGTCCAGAAAAGAGACATAATTCCAGAACATAATGACATCTGTGTCAAATTAAATCAACCTAAAATAGTCTGCTCGCATTAACCTTTCCAATGCATTATGTGAAATTGCCTGTTGTGCATACATACAGTACTTTATCATGAAAATTACTGTCCATCATCACAAATGCACAGATATAGAGATACCGAATGGCATTAAACAGTGATGGATATGACTATACCTGGTGTATGTTGCTTGGACCAGCAGTATCGCAACAGTTTTCTTGTAGTTCTCTTTGGGTATTGTCTTGGTCATCTGGAATACAATTAAGAAAACAAAATTGGAGAATATGATAGAAGAAACCAATCCTGCGCCTCAAGTAAACCCTCTAAAATATAGATGCACAAATCTGAGAGAACAACTTCATCTTTTAAAACTGTGTTTTCAACATCTTAAAATCAAAGACAATGTGGGGACATTCTTGTAAACACTGTCAGTTCTTCGCCCCTTTGACACAGTTTTTCGCCCCCTCACACACACTTGGTAAACATGTGCAGTGGGGACACCGTGAGGGTCCAGAAAAGAGAAATAACTCCGAACATAATGATCTCTGTGACAAATTAAATCGACCTAAAATAGTCCGCTCGCATTAACCTTTCCAATGCATTATGTGAAATTGCCTGTTGTGCATACGCACAGTACTTTATCATGAAAATTTCTGTCCATCGTCACAAATGCACAGATATAGAGATACTGAATGGCACAAAACAGTGATATATATGACTATACCTGGTGTATGTTGCTTGGACCAGCAGTATCGCAACAGAGGTCTTGGAAAGTAGCCTCTTGGGGCGTTATCTTGGTCATCTGTAATACAATTAGAAAAACAAAATTGGAGAATATGTTAGAAGAGACCGATACTCAACCACAAGTAAACGGTCTAAAATATAGATGCACAAATCATCTGAGAGAACAACTTTATCTTTCAGTTTTCTGCATCTTAAAAGCAAAGACTTTGTGGGGATCATCGTCGAACATTTTACACAGGTTTTTCCCTCACACCCACTTCGTAAAAGTGTAGTATGGGGTTACCATGAGTGTCCACAAAAGAGAATTAACTGCTCAACATTCATCATCTGTTATGTTCCTCCTCCTCTTCCTGGGCAATCGGCCCCCGTCAGGGACTTGCCCTCCCCCTCCCCGGTCCCACACCCGGTACAACTCTCGCTGGTTCACACCCAGTTCGGGCCCCGGAAGGGCTCTCGCCTGATTATTATTAAAGGAGGGTTGTGGGGTGGATAATCCCAATCCCCTCTGTTCCGGCGGGACGAGCCCTGGGCGCCTCACCTTCCAGTGAGACCCCACATCTTCCCCACCGGCTGGTGGGCATTTAGTTGTGTCTGAGGCCCAAGAGCCCACCACGCGAGACTGTTATGTTCACTCGTTTTTTGTCCATCATCATCATCATCAAAACTGTGGTAAATTCTCATTGGAGTTCCTTTAAACCCGGGGTGCCCAATTTTTTTTCTCTGAAGATCAACTTTTCAATATATCGACCACACGTGCACACATACAGGCACGCATGCAATCACACATACGCACTCACGCACGCACGCATAACAAAATGGCCCAGAACATGAACAAAACAGATACAAGAGTTTCTGAAAAGGAAATCCCTGACGACCTTGGGAAAGAACTGACGTAGAGGCATGGGACTCACTTTTGCAGTGTAAGTGCAAGTGTAAGACCATCACTTTTAAATGCTCCAAATTCACATTCTTTGCTAGTGCTATCGGTGAATTGAAAATGAAACAAACTTTGAATGAGAATAATTTTTAAAAGGATATATCGCAACAGCTCTGATCGCAAGCTGTAATTGCAGACTGTTGACCGCTAATAACTTCTGGTGAGGCAGGTCATGCGCCACCTTTGGTTAAAATTTGCTTTTTTAATTTTAATTTTTTAAAACTTTGTTGTGAAAGTGAAACTGAAAGAATGCTTATGGTGCAGTGTATACTAACATAAAAATAAATAACGCACACAGACGGGCGAATCTTTTTTTTTTTCTATCCCCATTTCAACCCACACCCATCGTGATGGATTTGGGAACAGTCCACAGACTACCGGTTGATTGCGATTGACAGGCTGGGCACCATTGCTTTAAACTACTGAGTTATTTAAAAACACAAAAAAGGGAAGTGAATAAAATGTATCTACCTCCTGGAGCGTGTTGAGCGGACGCCTATCATCATCATCATCATTCATCTGACTCTGAGGCAGTAAAGAGGGTTGAGGAGCCACATCTGTGACTGTCACGCTGGTCATCTAGAAAGACAGTCAACAATGATAGAGATTCGGAATTTTATTGATGAATAGGCCAATAGCCCATCTAATCAAGTTCTGCAGGATTGTTATTTGCAACCCTGAAGAACTTGGATCAGATTTGCAATTTGCAAGGCAGGTGGAAAACGTCTGGTAAATTTGGTCATCCACAAAGACATAAATATTTTCTGAGAAATAATAAATCATTGATCAAGTAGCACTTAACTTTCCACAGTATTTTAGAAATTGAATTAGCACTTGCTTTGAGTTTAGGTTTCAGAAAATAATTATTTGAAATGTGTACCAACCTATTCCATATGCCATAACTGATCATTTTGATCCATGCGTCCATCCATTTTCTAATAAGTCTGTCCTCACAAGGGTCGGTAGCATGCAGGAGCCTATCCCAGCTGTCTTTGGACAGTAGGCGGAGTACAACCTGAACTGGCTGCCAACCAATCGCAGGGCACAGATAGACGACACCCATTCACGCTCACACTCACACCGAGGACAATTTAGAGTATTCCATTCACCTGCCAAGCATGTGTTTTGGAATGTGGGTGGAAACCGGAAAATTTGATTCATAATACTTCAAGTAAGATTCTACTATTCTGATTCTTTCAAAAGTTACTTCCATTCTTATAACACAGAGCTATTCTTTATAATCTGCAATGTAAACATACTTGTGTTCTCCATGGGCAGTCTTCGCCACCATAATCATCGGTCATTTCTTCTCCCTCTTGAATGTCATTGAAAGCAAACAAACATAGGTGTGGCACACCATCCACATCAATCCTTTTCATCCAGCAGTTTGGCGTCCTGTGTTCATCATTCACTAGTCGCCCAAATAACTCATCTCCTCGTGAAGCATCATTGCTTAACAAATGTGTGAAAAAGAACAACATGAGATCATTATCACAATATTCTGATATGGTCTATAGTGGTGCAGAATAGGTGGATAATAAGTCTTACCACCATGTTTTCCCTCTCCACTTGAATGCAAACATAAACGCAGCACATGATGGGTGGTAAACTCTTCTTCTGCTCTAGTATTCTGCATCATTTATCATATCTCCCCGATATTCAGCAACAATTGTCCTCTGCCGATTGTACTCTTTGCAAATATTCCACGTCCTGTAGCAGACAGCAACAATAGTTTTTAGGGGGAAAAAAACAGGCGTGGCAATCTATTCTTCCATTATTGAGAGGTCCATGGTAATTGAGAAAACATATCTTGTCGAATAAAATTGGTTTTATTTATTCGGTTTCACATGGTGTTCTTCGAGTTAAGTAAGACAAAACGTGGAATTAATTATTTATATAACGGCTTGTTTCCAAACCGAGTCGGAACCTGGAAAAATAAACTCAGGGTTCATATTTAATGTTCATCTGATAATAACGGTATGTTTTATCTACAGTATATGCCATATCATGTAATAATTACGCAGCATATAACATCAGACAACACCTTACCTTTGACTGCATTTATGTACCTCACACACAATTCGCCCGTTTTGTTGGTCCTTAATGAAATGTGATGAATGGCATCCTGAAGGGGGCTGACTCTTTGTGGATTTCAAACTTGAGAGAGAAAAGAGTTTGCATTGTATTCAGTCAGAATTGATTTATATATCGAACATATAAACACAACATGAAAGACATGAAAAAACTAAATAAAGGAAAAATATCAATACATGTCTTGGTTCAGTACAGTTTACATGCTCAAAGGAAATAGCAAGAAGTAGAAAAATGTGTCTAGTTGTACCCTTGATCTTGATAAATTTAGCGAGTTATCTTCAACTTGTTTGATTGGAAATTGTTGACCTGTGCATATTAATATTATACAATACAATTACTTTTATAGTGTTTTCACAATGGCTGTGGCAGTCAGATAAATAGCTTTTCAACCATTTATGTGCCAAACATCTGATACCAGGGGTGCCCATCTACTGGTTGATTGATTCTTCCACACTTATTATTGCCATAGATGTTGCACTTTTCTCTCTGAAACCATATTGATATTTGCAGATTACATTATGTTTTGCAATACATTTGTAAAGTTTGTGTGCAAATAGTTGTTCTACAAATTTTGCCGGAAAAATATTGGTCTGTAATTTGTAAATAAGTGATTCTCTCCGCTCTTGTAAATCGGAATAACTTTTGCTGTTTCCAGTTTTGATGGGAAAACACTAGTTTTGAAAGACGGGTTAAATAAATATGTGGGAGGTTGCACAATATATTTTAATACTTTTTGTTAATGCCATATCAACATTAAAATAGTCAGTATACTTTTTTATTTTTTAGTGTTGAAACAATCTCCATCCATCCATTTTCTAAACTGCTTATCCTTACAAGGGTTTGCAGGCATGCCGGAGCCTGTCTTTAACAATATTAAATACAAATTATTTACAGAACTAGGGAACATAGTGCAGGAATTGTTCTTTATATATTTATTTATTTCATATTCTTTGAATCTGGAATGTCACACTATTAGAAATATTACTGTTTCACAAACAGTGTGCATGCCCTCCATGTATTAGATTATCACTGCTCATCTCACTTTACAAAATCGATACATTAGCTGAAATGCTTTATATTTTAATTGTTCATAAACTCCATCATTATAAATAACGGGTAGAAAGAGCAGAGACACCAGGCAGTGGCGTTTGAGTGTTTAGCATTTAGCTTTAGCCTAGCCGTAGCCGATCTCGGTAGCTCACGTTTTGTTTAGCTTGTCTCCATTACCTAAGCTACTTGCCTTACTCGACAAAAATCCACGCCGGTTTCGCTAGTCGCGCTAGTGTGTAATGAATTTTGAAACTGCGGTTAAAAAAAGTTAAAAGGAATAGTCACCGCCGTTTGTCAACACACTCAGTTGTGCTAGCCGTTAGCCGTTAGCCCGAGACTCGGCCATTAGCCCCGAGACTAGCCTAGCCCGGCTCTCATTCATGTCTGCGATGCGTGTGCTCGAAAAATATATACCCTGAGCTTCAATGTTTATAATAAATTTGTCATTTCGAAGGGGAGACTTCGCCTAGTTGAAAATGTACAAACTATAATTACTGTATTTTTAGTCGCCAAATAGGGTAATAAAGCACAGGGGTAGTAATTGTTAATACAGTAATTCATAGAGAATAGTGACAATATTCTTATTTTAGTATGTACATTTGTAATATTACACAAATAAATAACTTGTTAATAGATAGAAACTTGCTTACCTTGCGTTTTACTTTTACTTCTTTTGCTGCCATCTTCTAGCTTTGCAGCCTTCTTCTGATGATCTCTAATTGAATGATGACCCCCTCCCACTTGTAAAAATCCTTCCATTAGGGGACCAAATGGGCGGGCATATGCAAAGTGTGTGTGTGGAGAAGTGAGTGCAATAGCACCGAAAAACCATGTGGGGGGCTGCTGAGCACCATTCACACACAAACGATCAGCAAAAATGGTCACTTATGGGTTTTTGCTAAAACCTCACAGCATATTCAGAACATCCCTCTGATGCTTTTTATATGTTTTTATGGGGACCTGCTTTTTGTCCCCATACGGAAAATGGTCCCCAAGACGTGACTGTGTTACCAATTTTATGTCCCCTCAAAACATGGAAACGAGAACACACACACACACACACACACAGACACATACAGTAGAGGTCCCGCCTAGCCAATGGGATGCTGTGAAGATGCCAGGTAATAGCCAATGGCAGAGCAGCTATAAGTATGTTGCGTTCAGGAATCTCGGAGCTGCGAGTAGCAGCCCATACTGTATTTTTACCTTTCATCTCTTGAAATTTCTTTCGTAACGAGGCAATATTTTCCTGTTGAGGCGTTTCGAAACTTGAAAAATTCGTATGAAGAAATGTAGAGGTAACACCGTACACTTTTGGGGTGTAAAGAAATGAATTGGAGGACCAACTCCTTTTCTTGATTGTGAGGGGTTGGTGCTAAGAGATTCTATTTGTTTTTTATCTTAAAAAAACAAAAAAAAATAAACTGAACAAAGCACGAAATTCATCAAAATGCTGATAAACATTCAATACCCTTTTTCATATAAACCAGGTAAAATGGGACAAAAAATAAATAATCCTGGAAAAAAACTGCAGGTGCCGGACTGGGAATATGCATGTGTCCACTGTACTTTTAAATTGCAATATCACCTGTCGCCCCAAAGATGGTAGACATGTCTTAGTTGCGCTTAGACTTACAACCCACCCCATGATACAACGTGAGTAGGCCTACTAATTTTTGGTGAATTTGGAATGATATGATATGCAGGACAATCAGACTACTTTAATCATGGTAAAATATTGAGTGAGCTAATTTTTGTGAAAAACGACAGACAAATCTTCTGTCCATTTTCACCTACACCTCTCAAAGTCGACTTGGGACTCGTCTGCGGACCATTGCTTTACCGCAATCGTATGTTTGGGCACGCCTACTATGGCTATTCTTACTCTGTGCTAGACTGACATTTATTATAAATCTAGATTTATTCTAAAATGATCTAATTTAGGTCAACTATCTATTCCATCTAATCGTGTGTGTGTGTGTGTGTGTGTGTGTGTGTGTGTGCGTGTGTGCGTGTGTGCGTGTGCACTTGTCAGCCTGTGACTGTGACTCTCTGTTCATGGACGGGACGTGTGAGGACAAAACGGGAAGATGCTTCTGCAAAGAAAACTACGCTGGTGACAACTGCGACCAGTGTGCTGATGGCTTTGTCAACTTCCCAGAGTGTTACCGTAAGTCTCTCTTTCTGAACAAGACGATTTACGGGATAAATGACATCAATTGCTCATGTCTGGCCGTTTGTCTGTCTATCAGCAGCAGTTTTCCCCACGTATCCAAGCAACAATAATGGTGAGGCCAAACCAGCCGGAGAGATCATTAGTAAGTATTCATCAAATAAATAGATAGCTTTATTGACATGTCATGCAGCAAATCCCATCCCACATGGACAGCGACAGTAAAATACGAAAATAAACTCATTGTCATTGACAGTGTCATACTTGGTTGATAGCATGAAAAATACATACAAACAAAGAAACATTATTGTAGACCAACACAACATTGTTTTCATTTTTTAAATACATGAGATTGCCTTCTCTCCCATGCTTGTTCCACAAATTCCGCTAGCGCAAATAGACCTCCTCCACTTTTAAAAGCAGAGTTCCATTTTTTCATACTCATCAAGTTCAGAAATGTAATTACAGATCCTGGACATTTTATTCATGAGTATGGTGCTCAAATCATCAAATGAGGGTCATTGAATAAATAAGGTGAATTTGTCGGTACAAGGACTTTTAATACAGATAGAAGCTTTTTTTTATTTTTATTTTTTACATAGTCTCCCAGTACAGTCTCACACTTTTTCCATCTGTGCACAAGCTTCCATATTCCCTCAGCGTAAAAATCTCAGCAAGTTGCTCACAACACTAAATCGTCACAAAAAATGTAAGCTTCTGTCTATATTAGAAGTCCTTATACCCCCCCCCAAAAAAAATCACCTTATTTATTCAATGACCCTCGCAATAAAGTAAAAAATGAATCTCATTTTTGACTTCCCTCAGATTACACAATAGACAAAAGACAATAGTTCTTTTCTCCTCTGGAGTATGAGTGAAACTTCCTGTTTCTAAGGCTAAGGAAGTGTTCCTGACCTTATCTTGGCACATGGAGATTGCTGCCTTCTGTTTATATTAAATTCAACCTAAATTCCAGTTTTATAGCTATCCTTTATGAGGCAGTACGTCCTGAGCTTTGGTTTGCGTCACAAATTCATGGCCCACTTATATTTATACTTGGCATACATATTATTCTGGATCTCTTTGATATTACACTTGTGTGTGTAAAAAAGGGCGACCCGGTGATCCAGTGGTTAGCGCGTCAACCCACAGTGCAACTCTGGCCTCCCTGTGTGGAGTTTGCATGTTCTCGGTCCTGCGTGGGTTTTCTCCGGGTACTCCGGTTTCCTCCTACATTCCAAAAACATGCATGGCTGGCTGATTGAACACTCTAAATTGTCCATAGGTGTGAGTGTGAGCTCGGATGGTTGTTCGTCTGCGTGTGCCCTGCGATTGGCTGGCAACCGGTTCGGGCGTCCCCCGCCTACTGCCTAAAGACACCTGGGATGGGCTCCAGCATGCTCTGCGACCCTTGTGAGGATAAAGCGGATCGGAAAATGGATGGATATATAGATATAAATGAAAAATTAGCTCACCTTTAACCTACGGTAGTGCATGACCACCATCAGAGAAAGTTTGATGTCCTCAAGAACATAAAATGTCTTTTTTTCTGTGCCACACGTGTGCTCTGTCTTTTCGGTTACATATTGCCTCTCATATTTACTTTCCCATCATTTTATGTCACATTTTCATGTTGTATCTTACATAGTTTGTGTTCCCCCAGATTCTCTTCTCACATCAGTGTTCAATGTTTAACAGAAAACCTTTGTTTTGGGGGTTGTATGTGACAAAACATAGCTCCAACTAGATTAGTAAGAGATCTTGTGTTTTGAATTTCAACAAAATCTTCAGTTTTGTTTGTTTGTTTTTTTTGCCCAGATTGTGAGTGTAGCGCGGCTGGCACTATTGACAACTCATGCAGACCGGATCCTCAAAGCAGAATGTGCTTGTGCAAGCCTGGCTTCACTGGTGACCACTGTGACATATGTGCACCGGGCTTCCATGGACTCAACTGCCAGGGTGAGAACATCAAGGCCAGCCATGGGCTCCCACTTGAATCTTGACATGGTCATGCAAGCCGACATGAGCAGAAGGCAATGCAGTAGCACTCCCCGGCGGCAAAACCTTTAACACCCGCACGCACACACGTTCCCAGACAAGCAGGCGCACACACATTCACACCTAAATATTGACAAAAATGCAATCGGAGGTGTCTCTTGAATAATTGGTTTATGTGTCCTGCCACTCAGGATATACACACAGCTGTGTCAACAGTGTTTCTTTAAACTGTTTGTCATTGTCAAGTCAACTGTATTTATAGAGCACTTTCATGGAGCAATTTAACATATGCAATTTTTGTTGTTGTAATTGTAAGTAGCTTCACTTACGAAACACCATTCTGCTGATTCCGTCGTTTGTTTGTGTTTGTGTGCGTGTATGCGCAGCATGTCAATGTTCAGGTCCCGGTTGTCTGGATGGTTCCTGTGACACGCTACTGGGTCACGCTGTGTGTCGCAGTGGTTTCCACGGTTACAATTGTGACCAGTGTGCCCCAGGCTACTTCAACTACCCACTCTGTCAACGTGAGTGACAGGCTACCTGATGTGTTTGCATCTTTTGATAGCATCAAATGTTCTAATCAATCATGGAAACTTGTGTTGTCTTGTGCTATCCACAGTGTGCGGTTGCAGTTCTGTGGGCTCGCTGCCTGAGGTGTGCGACCCATCCGGTCGCTGTCTATGCAAAGCTGAATTCCATGGTCCTCGGTGTGAACGGTGCCGATCTGGATTCCACTCTTACCCCAATTGTCAAGGTTATATGTCAATATACACATATGCTGTCAAATCTGGACCACAGGCTTGAACCTAGAATATAGACCTGGGACTTCGACCTAGGATATGGACGTGGGACATGTAGTATTTAAAAATTGGACGAAGCACTGAAACACGAGGGTATGAACTAGGATGGGCGGTATGGTGGTCAACGAGTTAGCACAGAACAGAGGTGCAGGGTTCCATTCTGGCTCCGGCCTATCTGTGTCCCTTAATTATCACTCGGTGTAATTGTGAGTGCGAATGGTTGTTCGTCCATGTGCAATTGGATGGCCACCAGTTCAGAGTGTACCCCGCCTACTGCCCGAAAACTGCTGGGATTGGCGTCAGCACGCCAGCGACCCTTCTTAGGATGCGCGGATGAGAAAATGGATGGATGGTGGGATGGATGGATGAAGGAGGGCATGGACCTAGGACAGGGTGGCCAACCCACGGCTCGCGAGCCGCATGCGGATCTTTGGCTGGTTCAGTGCGGCTCCCGGGCTTTCACATGACAAGCGCCGAAAACGCCTTGGCGGTGGCGCCGTCATTCAAACAATGGCGCGAAGTACATCAGAATTTACGATGTCAGCCTGTCATCAATCCCATTACTTGATTGACATGCAGGGCAACCAGTCAGATGACAACTGAATTTTGACCTTTACGTCACTGCTCATGCGCAACCAACGGTGCTAAGCGCTCAGATAATCAGCAAATGACCTCTGATTTTAAGGCAGGGGTGCCCAATACGTCGATCGCAATCGACCGGGAGCCTTCGGACTGGTCCCAAGTCGACCGCGAGGGGTTGGAGGGGGAAATGGGGGAAGGGGGGGGATTTGTGTGTTTGTGTGTTTTGGTTTCGTTCATCTGAGCTGCCTTCCGGCTGTCGCTCATTGTGGCGTGCGTTTATATGCGCGTGAATGCATGGTTGGGAGCCCGCATGCGTGCGTGTGTATATCCTTGCACGACCCAATCGGGTCCATAGCGGGAGGTTCATCGCTTCAAAAGTCAATCTTTGGTCCAAAAAGTTTGCCCTATCTGGCAAGCTGACCCAAGTAGTAAGTAACCGCTTCAGCTCGAGTGTAGACAGTGCCTGCTTCGAGTGGCAACAACCGAATGCAAGCCAGATTTGAGGAGCATTGTTCAAGAGAAGGAATGCCAGAAGTCCCTGCATTAAGGTGCTAAGCAACATGCATAGTAAGAGAAAAACATTATATTGTTTTTTGGACTCGGTTGAACTGAGAGTTTGTGTGTGTGAGACAGTGCACACAGTACTCATTGTTGAAAATGACTGTCCTGCGGTCTTATTACTGTAGGAGTCAATATCTGTCATTATCATGTTTGTGTGTGACGTTTACAAGAAATCTGGCTGAGCAGACGTCTCTCTCTCTCTCTCTCTGTGTGTGCGTGTGTGAAGAACGGATGGGATGCTGTTTACGTGTGCCCACGTGTACGATGTGGCTCTCTGCAGTAAGACAGTAAAAAAAAAAAAAAGGCCTCTTAGTCTCTGACTAGTTGGCCACCCCTGACCGAGGACATGGGGCAAGCAAATACACTGAACAACTTGCATAGCTATAATTGTACAAGGGCATAGGACACAAAGTTTAAGGTTCCTTATTGGTCCTCAAATTTGGAAATAAGGAAAGAAGCTGCAACACATCAAAGACGCCCAACAGAAACATCTGACAGCACAGTAAAAGATTAATAGATTAGATTGTTTGAACTGTAGCCTTATTCCCAATCTTTTTAATGGTAAATATGTTCGAAAATGTGTTGCCACAAACGATGGTAGCACTGGATGTTGCCACTCATACACTATCAAAAATACACCTTCATGTGACATCCCAGCACATAAAAATAGCGTCCACACAAGCATTCATATCACATCAGATCATGCCAAATGACCTCACCTCACCACACTTCTGCATGTCAACATTCCAAGACATCAGTCACACATCCCATAGAGCTGCTCAGAAATGGACCCACGCACGCACGGTGGGCATGAACCCAAGACTTGGACCGAAGACATGGACTCAGATGTAGACTTAGGACATCGATCTACACTGACCAAGGAATACAGCATAGACCACAGGTGACGAAGTCCGGTCCTCGAGGGCCGGTGTCCTGCATGTTTTCCATCCCTCCCTACTGCAACACACCTGATTCAAATGATCAGGATCACTATCAGGCTCCAACAGAGATTGCTGATGAGCAGATCTTTTGGATCAGGTGTGTTGCAGCAGGGAGGGATGGAAAACATGCAGGACACCGGCCCTCGAGGACCGGACTTCGACACCTGTGGCATAGACGTTGGACTTGCGCGGATGACTAGGACATGCAGCACAACAATGATGCCTCGATGTTGAGTGCTTCAGGTGTCAAAATCAAGTGTTCGGTCGTTATTGCAGTGTGCTCGTGTGACCCTCGCACCTCATACGATACCAGCTGCACGGCGTCGGGACAGTGCCACTGCCGACCTAACTACAGCGGGGATTCATGTGACCAATGCGCGCCCGGTTACTATGGCTACCCCAGCTGCACACGTGAGTGCTTGGCGATTTTTTTTTTTGTTAGTTTGTTCGTTTTTTAATTGATAGCCTCAACCGTTTTGTGTGTGTGTGTGTGTGTGTGTGTGTATGTTTTGCAGCATGCCAGTGTTCCACAGAAGGTTCTCGCTATAACAGCTGTGATCAGGTGACCGGTCAGTGTGTGTGTCTGCACAACATTCATGGCCTACGCTGTGACAGCTGCGCTCGCGACACATATGGCTTTCCAAACTGTCAAGGTAAACACACACACACACACACACACACACACACACACACACACACACACACACACAAACACAACATAACTCACTGTCCGTCTTTCTTTTGATAACGTCATACAAAATAAAATAAAATTCTATATTTTCACCCCTTCTTGTCACACATCACAAATTTAAAATCAAAGCACGTTGTTCACACAAGGCTCCTTGATCAGGCCATGTTCGTGTCCTGCCCCCCCCCCATTCCCCTCCCTGCCAAAAATACACAACTGAGAATTATTTTTATTTCATGAGCAGTGATTGCAAGAAGCTAGGATAGCAGTCTACATGTTCACTCAGTGCCCTTATTTGTCAAACATGACAACCAGAAGTCATTTGTTGCCCAAAAACTGCTGGACAATTTTTTTTAAGTAATGCTGTCGCGCCTCTCAGACTTGATAAACTCCACTTAACAACAATGAAATGAAAGCTCTCTGCCAGGGTTATCTGACCTTTCTGCCTCGTCCTGTTAGCTGGGTTTACAGGGATCATATACAAGGTTTACATCCTTTTTAATTTTTTTTCAAACGTTTAATTTTTGGTCATTTTGAATGAAGTTCTCTGGTCAACTGTGGTAATGTGCTCTATTTTGATCTGCCGATTATTTGCTCGACTACATTAATGAAAACAGCCCATTTCCAGCTGTGTGACGCGCTAATTGATGAAAAAATCTTGTGACTTATCAAGATGGAGTTTCGACGCCTGTCTGATTAGCAGCGTAGTTGCAATTGTCATGGACACTTGGACACTGCTGTCCTGTATCAGGTCACTGGGGCTTGCTGGACCCTAACACAGTTGACTTTGGGGAAAAAGCGGCCGACACTCTGAACTGGTCGCCAGCCACTTGGGTGGCACACATTGTTTTACTTAAAACTGCTTGATAAAAAGGCGTCAAAGGAACACTCCATTTTCAAGTGCGTGAATGTCGACGTCATTAGGCATTTACGTCAAGACAGAACATGCGCAGGCTGGACGCAGCGAGCCTATTGCGATTGAACCGCATGCAGGATGTCTGTTTGGGTTGGCAAAAAGAAGAAACATCAAGTGACTGTCAATGACTACACTGAGATATTTTATGAGAAGTTTTCCACAGTTTTAACAAGCTGGCCATCATGTGAAACTCATAGTCACCATTTCCTGCTTTATATGATCAACAAGCTCCTTTTTTTTCTAGCTGGTACCATGCTTCAAGGGCCTCACCAAAAAAGTCCAATTTGTATTTCTGGCTAGGGCCATTTCTGAATATTTAACGCCTTTTTTTTTAATCACTAACTGCGAATTCATCTAGAAAAGACCTGCGCTCAATTGTCCTGACCAAATGTCGTTACAAAAAAAAATAAAAAATGGAAAAAAAAACCTGAGGTTCCAAAATAGAAATTCTCTGATTCAAAGCATCATCAGGCTCCTTTCAATCTTGAAATCTGCTAGCTGTTACGAAGCATGTACAATTTAATTGGATTAAAAGATGCATTGAATTCTAAGAATGTTTCTGTCGCATATGCTTTGGCAATCAAGAGAGGTTTTGCGATTACATAAAGATTGGTCAGCGCAACATTGTCATTACCTCTTTCCCATTTATAGGCAAACTGTCGAGGGTCTAGTTCAGCAGCCATTGTGCTGGTCAGGAGATCAGCGGAAATTATTTTACTTTCCATTGTTTTACATAGAAATGGGCCAAACATATTCTGGTTTGCTTGCACTTGTGACTGAAATTTCTGCTTGAGTAAAGAGAGATACGTTTTGAGAAGTTTTCATTTTTGCTTTTTGAGGAGAGTAGTCCTTAAAAGCAGCCAGGATCTCAAGTTATCTTGGCCAGTGGCCTTTTTTGGCCTCAGTTTAAAAAGGATTTTTAAAAAAACATGTATTTATTTATTCATTTATTTATTGCCACACCTTCAGATTTCATCACATTCTAGATTGTCATCTACTTTTTTTTTGGGTAACAGAAAAAATGTAGCTCATAAACACAACCTGGGATAAGATTTTGTCAATACGGCTTCTCTTAAAGGGGACGCTTATCGATCTGGCGCACTTAACAATACTCATCAATACTTGTTTTGTTTAGAAATACACAGAAACAAAAATATCAGAGCTCACATCACAGTTTTTATTTTCTTGCAACTACATTGACATAAATGTAAAAAAATGATTTGAACAAATCTCTATTGTACTGTTAACCCTATGTTGCATGGCTTCTGCAGGAGTAATTCAATTGTGGTTTGTTTTTAAATTTAGGGTAGATTATGGCCAAATATCATAATAAATTCACAATTTTGGGAAAAAAAATACATAATAGGGGGGTACTTGTGTGCATAATGGTCACTACAATTACCTTGCCAAAAAGCATGGCAGTACTGATAGGTAACACATAGAAACTGTTATTTATTGTGTTCTATATGTTCTATATACTCTTCTGCACAAGTACAATAGGGTATTTGGACCTTTTCATCTCACGGTTAGAAATTATTCAACATTTTGTGGACCCTCTTTCACCTTTTCCTCCCGCTGTTGCGCACGCTAGTGACATCTCGCGGTGGATTTAAAAACTAAAACTGGTAACTTGAATAACCAATATGAGTTAAAGTTGTGGTTACTGTAAGTAACCCGTATGCAACATAGGGTTAAACACAGAGATGAAAGTCCTCCGGATTTTCCCGGAATTCCGGGTTTTTCAAATTTTTATGAACATCTCTCCGGAGAATTGAGGAAAAATTGCCTAGAATTAATCCGGATATTAGTTGACAACATTGAATGAAGACGCGTTTGAGTTCGTTGTTTTGCTTTCATGAGCGTAGCCATGTTGAGACACGAACACTAGTAACAGTAAAGAGATTTTCGTCTCTTTATAAACACACTTGCTAAACCCCAGTGGACAAGACAGTTGTCGTAAAAAATGTCTTCTTCTCCTTCCGGCTTGTCCCTTTTCAGGGTTGCCACAGCGAGTCATTAATTTCCATCTTTCCCTGTTCTCTGCATCCTCTACTCTGACTCCAACTACCTGCATGTCTTCCCTCGCGGCATCCATGAATCTCCTCTTTGATCTTCCTCTCTGTCTCCTACCTGGTAGCTCCATCTCTAACATTCTCCTACCAATGTATCCGTTGTCGTAAAAAATATATTTGGACAAAAGGAAACACACAGATTGGCAGAAAAATTTGTCCGTCCGAGTGTCGTCTCGGCTAACTTAGCTTAGCTGTTGTCGTGTGTGACGTTGGTTGCGTTGGCGCTGATTGGTTGAAATCAAAAGACGCGCTTGCGTACATGTTCGCGCTGAAGCACGCACAGCAGCGGACTACCTACTGCTGAGGCTCTCTTAGCTTGAGTGGCATCGCATTCTCATTGCCTCGCCATATCTCGGAGATTTCGAAATTTCTGCAAGAACGGAAGCCACAAAGGCTGCACGTGTGCACACAAAAGGAAGATTAATCATTGATTGTCGAGTATTTGAATAGTTTTTTTGTGTAAACTAATTTATGCGGGATCAGCCAGGTGTGTGCACGCACACACACATATATATTTATTTCCCCGGAATTTTCAGAAAAGTCCACTTTCTTCTAAACATTACATATCAATTATTTCGCGTAAAAGAAAACTTGTGTAGAACAACACGACTCTTGCTGTCGGGTCACAAAAACACTTGTGTGAGGTGAGATGCACACTTTCCATGTTCGTTAAGCTTGCTTGTGTTTCTCCCTAATATTTTAATGATTGATTGTACTTGCGACAATGTGCATTGAGCAGCGACATTGCAAAAGGAGTCAGAGGTGCCTCTCGCGCACGGCAGAGCTGTGGGGTGATTTAAGGCTCACCTCCGATTGTGAACATGTATCTTAGACGAACACATTTATTTTATTGTTAGTTACCGATATCAGCGAGGCAGAAGGAGCAAAACAGGGTTCAAATACCCTATATCAATTGAAAATCATTTCTCCAACTGCGTTGACATAACCGATAAGGTTGGAGCCTTTTGATAATAAAAAAAATTAAAGAAGTATGGTATTGTATTTTATTGTATAGAGTTTTAAACAATTCTAAACGGGACTCAGTACCCATGCCTTACTACTGTCACGTTGCGAGGTGGTGGTGGACCCCAAAAAGCAGGCAAGAGGGAGGAGCAGGGTGTACTTGAAGATTGTATTACTAAAACACAGAAAACCGAATCCAAAACAAAGTCCTAAAAACAAAAATAATCCAAAGTATCCAACAAAACCCAGGCTGTAGCAAAAACCAACAGTCAACAAAACGTGATCAAGAACATGACCGACAAACATGACAGCTACAGCAAACAAACAAACAATGACCCGACAATCAGTGGTTGGGCAGGAGTCCTTTTAAAGAGCTAATGACCTAACGACCAACAGCTGTGCAGCTGCAGGGAGAGCCCTACAGTGCCACCTGTTGGTCACAAACCCAAACATGACAACCACAACACCGACTAATGCTTTTAGAAGAGTATCACATTTCTTGTGTCAGTGGTTCTTAGCCTGGGTTTGATGGAACAACCAGGGGTGAATCAGTCTCAGGTGTTCGACGGAGCCTCTGCCATGGAAGTTCAGACACACCCGACTCAATTAGTTATGACACACCCGCTTGGCCATCACTGGCTGGTTCATTTTGTGCACAATTAAAACACGTATACTTTATACTAATACTAATCGGGTTTATTTTTTTCTGTTTTTAATATATGCGTTTGTAAAAAAGCATACTGGTAGTTTTATTTTTCACAAATGAAGGGCTTGGTGAATGTGCATATGAAGCGGTTGGGTTCGGTACCTCTAACAAGGTTAAGAACCAATTGACCCTCCAATTCCAGTGGTTCTTAACCTTTTTTGAGGTACAGAACCCAACCAGTTAATATGCACATTCACCGAACCCTCATTAGTGAAAAACAAATACCGTATTTTCCGCACTATAGGGCGCACCAAAAAGTCTTCAATTTTCTTAAAAGCTCAACCAAGCGCCTTAAAATCCGGTGCGTCTTTTGTATGGTCGTTATGGTAATACGTCGACTCCAAGATGGCTCCTTCCTGGAGACATGATTCCAATGTTGTAACTTGCTGTTGGTTCAGTGAACTGTGTCGTAGCTTTATTAAATACGTTTTTGTTGCAGCTCCGAAAAAAGGAGAGCTGTGGTGTTAATTTTTTAAAACAGTCTCAACAAATACAGGTACGTCTTTGTCTGTCTCCGTGCCTTCTTCCGTTCGACTCGAGAGACGTTCAAGACTGCCTCCGAAAAGCGATTATTTCAATGAAACTACAAAAATTAAAAATAATACATCAAAACTGAAAAGCAAGCGAGGATATCACAAAATAAATTCTATAGCCCCCCCCTACAGAATTTATATTGTGATTTCATAATTTGTGAATACACAACAAAGGAATAAATAACTACGACTGACATCTTGTTGTGTTATGTTGACTTCAAGATGGCGCCGCGAGAGTGGCTGCCTTTCTAGCAGCTCCTATTTATTTTGTTCTTTTACTCCTTCTCATAAGTGGAAATTTCTCCATTATGAGACTATTTAAGGTTTTCTTATCTTATCTTATCTTATCTGATCGTACTGTTGGAACTACGATAAAGGAAATGCCAATGCGTTTTTCAGAGGCGGTCATGAACACCTCTCGAGTTGACTGGAAGAAAAGAAGACACGGAGACAGACAAAGACGCACCTGTATTTGTTGAAAAAAGGAGAGCTGTGGTTTAATTTTTTTTCAAACACAGACTTGATTAATGGTTTTCACAGTCTGAACATATACAGGTTCTGTACGTCTTTGTCTGCTCTGTGCCTTCTTCCGTTCCACTCGAAAGGCATTCATGGCCGCCTCCGAAAAACGAAAATTATTTCTTACTTCAATTAAACTGTGAAGAAAATCAAGCGAGGAAATCACAAAATAAATTCTGCAGGGGGGATATCGAATTTATTTTGTGATTTCCTTGCTTGATTTTCTGTTTTGATGCATTATTTTCAATTTTCGTAGTTTCATTTAAGTACAGTAATAGTTAATTTACATTTTTCAGAGGCGGTCATGAACTCCTCTCAAGTTGAACGGACGCCTCTCGGGTTGAATGGAATGAGTGTAGCACCATCTAGTGGAGGCATTGTAGATTGCGCCTTTTAATACAAAGCGTCTAATGTATGAAAAAAAATTACAAAATAGCCATTCATTGAAGGTGTGCCTCATAATCCAGTGCGTCTTTTCGTGCGGAAAATACGTTATATATACATTTTTTTTTTTACAAATTCCAAGATATTTTTTAACAAACCCAGAAGTATTTATTAAAAGGAGAAAAAAGTAAATAACATTTCAAGAGATAAGTATACTTTTTTTTTTTTTCTAAATTGTGCAGCATACTATCACGACAGTCACGCGACTACTAAGCGAACTAAATTTCCCACAGCACTGATTGGACAAACAATGTCATGTGTTCTTCTGCAGCCAGTGATGGCCAAGCGGGCATGTCATAACTACTTAACATGTTGAGTTGCGTGTCTTACCCTCCATGACAGAGGTGCCCCTGAGACCGATTCCCCCCTGGTTATTCCATCGAAGGGTTAAGAACCACTGCTCCAGGCTTATTGCAACTAAAATATTATATATATTATTATAATATATATATATATATATATATATTATAATATATATTATAATATAAATATATATATATATATTATAATAATATATATATTATAATAATATATATAATATTTTAGTTGCAATATATATATATATATATATATATATTATATATTACTATATAATATTATAAGTCATTTCTTTTTTCTTGTTCATGTGTTCCAATAGCAGCTTTCTTTTCAATAAGACAGCTTTTCAATTGCCTTGATACCCAGAATTGTTTGGGGATCTTTGCATATTTGGTTTCTGACATATTGTCCTCACAAACTTTAATGTTGGGTGTGATAGTGTCATTGAGTTAATTTCCACCTTGGCAGGATTCAAAGAAAATGTCCCAATGTGTCATCAAAGCAATCTTTAAGTTGCTCTTCACTTTTGTCAGACTGCACCTGTACAGCATTTGCTTCTGAAGTGGCTCTGACTACAGCCTTAAATTTATGCAGCAAATGAATGACATTGCGGTGCATGCTGCTTTCTAAGCCTCGGGCTGTTGCCAAAACAAAGATCAAGAGTTTAGATGTGTGGGACAGGTTGACATATTACTGTAGGGTAGGCAGCTGGTGAGACAGACTGTAGTTTAGTCGTGTGGGCCAGGCATAGACATGAGGGTGGTGGTAATTAGTCCGAACTACCGCGTAAATTAAAAAAAGATACAGTCATTTTAATTAGGTTCGGTGTGCACACTTGGTCTCATATGCTCCATTGTGTGGACGGATGCGTGGGCATTGCGCTCGTTATTGTCGGTGCTGATGGCGATGTTGACCAAGAGGCTTGGTGAATCATGGTGATTATTAAACACAGTCATGCTCGGCTCTTAGCACGATGCCATCAAGTTTTTTTTTTTACCAAGCAGACCTCACATCTGAACGAGCCCCATCAGATGAGCGAATTGACAGAAGGTGTTTTCTGGTGTAGGAGAGGACGGAGAACGGTCTCTGAAAATAGGCTCGAATGTAATTTGTCTTCTATCTCTATCTGTTCATTCATCCAATGGGTATTCATCTTCTAACAATGTAGTTGAATACATTTTTAAAGTAGTATCGTTTGTTGAGCGTGACTTTGTGATCTTGTTTGAGACAAATAACTTTTTGTGTGTGTGTGTGTGTGTGTGTGTGTGTGTGTGTGTGTGTTTCTAGCTGGCACATGTCATCCTGCTGGTTCCATTCATTACGTCGTTCCTCCTCCTGTGGTGAGTTTTTAGCGTTCTAGCAGCATTGTGAAGATGAAATTGTTTTGTATATTACTATTCCGACAAATGAATCACCTTTTTGGTAGCCTTAACATGCCCCCAAACTCTTTTTTAAGCTACTGTATTTTGGTGAAAATGAGGGGTTTTCCAACATACCCCCCAAAAGTTCACGCGGTACACTCTTAGATGTAATAATGATGCCTAGAACCATATAAGATACTCATCCTCATAGAACCATTTTTGGTCTCTGTTACAACCCTTTATCAAGGTTCCACCTAGAACCCTTGAAGGGGGCTCTACCTCGAACCCAACATACAGGGTTACATCCCCAGAAGCATCTGTGAAACATTCCACGAGAACCCCGTTTGAGAGGTTCTACAAAGAACCCTTTCACCCAACAAGGGGTTCATCTAGATTTCACACAGGGAGTTCCACTAAGATCGCTTTCATATTTCAAGGGTTCCGTCGAAAGCAGGGGTCACCAATCTTTTTGCTACTGATAGCTACTTCCTGAGTACCGATGAATGCAAAGGGCTACCAGCTTGATTACACCCTTCTGAAATAAGACTCTGAAATTACATGTCATAATGTTGCTGGAAATAATTCTGTTCAAGATAAGCGGCGTTGAAAATAGAGGGACTGGTGAATGATGTTGCTGTTATAAATTTCACTTCTCATCATTAGGAAACATCAATATCAACGTGCAACTCTTTATTTACATTTACATATTCTTACTTTTACATCATGACTAGAAAATCACAATGTCCCATCACTGGTGAGCTATTTTTAGCCGGGACCCCGCAGGCAACTCATTTGGGCCTCGAGGGCTACCTGCTGCCCGTGGGCGCCACGTTGGTGAACCTGCACAGGGAACTCTTGATGAGCATTTCACCATTAACCCGTTTGTCTTCTAAAGGTTACATGAAGGACAACATTGTAGTCTACAGATCAGGCAAAATTATTGAATACTTTTGTGTTCATCCATCATTGAGGAAACATTCAAACAACTTTTGATGTGGATGTTTTCATTTCAATCTTCAAACAATAATAGATAAGATGACAGACTCTTTGAGGGAAAGCCAACAAAGCAGGAGAGGTTACGTAGGTCCCGGAAGGGGAATAGGACAGAAATGAGTATCGAACCAGTGGAATCAGCAACATGACACAAGCCAGACACACCAGGCTGTCCTCAGCAGGCGGTTTTAATAAAACCTCCAGTGACATAGAAAGGGAGGGCAAAAATAAAAAAGACGTGTAGCAGTATAATCAAGGTCTTGCCCATATTAAAAGTCTTGTTAAAGGCTCACTTAGATGTTGTACAGTACTTTAATATTTTGCACTTTTTTTGGTCAAAATAAATCAAATAAACTGACTGTCTGCGCCTCTTGACATTCATCCTCTCAGGGCCAATGCGAGTGTCGTGATGCCGTTGACGGCGTGGCCTGTGACCGCTGTAAACCTCTGTACTGGAACTTGTCCCCCAACGCTCTTGATGGTTGCACAAGTAAGACTTAAGATATTATGAACACTTCAAGCCCCACTCGTTGCTGGGACCTGACGTGTGTGTCTGTGCGTGTGCGTGGCACAGAGTGCGAGTGTAACATCGCAGGAACGCTGAGCGGTGTTGCCGAGTGTGCACAGGTGAGGAAGTCGTGAGCGCTGCAAGTTTGCCATTATTTTTGCGTAACATTTTACGTGAATTTATTGATCAATTTCCAAATTGTAAAATCACAGGACAGCGGTCAGTGTCACTGTAAGCCAAACATCTGCAGCAGCACCTGCACCACATGCAAAGACGGCTTCTACAACCTGCAGGAGCACAGCTACTTTGGCTGCCAAGGTGAGTTGTTGTCTTCTGGCTGAGACATCAGTCCAAAGATTTTGACCCTAAGGGAATATGGAAGCTTGTGCACAGATGGGAAAAGTGTGTGACATTGCTGGGAGACCACCTTGAAAAAAAAAAAAAAAAGTAAGCTTCTATCTGTGGTAGAAGTCCTGACACTGAAAAATTCACCTTATTTATTGAATCACCCTTGTACTAATGAGGCAGTATTTGTCTGTAAGGGGGAGAAGCATATGAAAGGAATAGAAGTACAAAGTAGTCTGAAACTATGTATGTACTCCACGAAAATACCTCAAATTTCATCTTACGTCAGGTAACCAAATCTTTTAACTTGGTTGCTTGACACCTCTGGTGCTGTCTTACCTACTTGTTGTGCACGCAGGGTGCCAGTGTGATATCGGTGGCTCCGAAGGTCAGTCCTGTGACGAGCGACGCGGCCGCTGTCACTGTCGACCCAACGTACATGGACTCAAGTGCAACTTGTGAGTTCAAACCCACTGCAGTATACAACACCTTCCGAACACAAACTCTAGGAACAGAGATCTCACATTTCCATGCTTTGTTTAATTCGATATATTTGTGGTGTGACCTTGTGTGCAGAGCCGCTGTGGATCATTATTTTCCTGACCTCCATCACCTCAAGTTTGAGGTGGAAGAGGGCACCATGTTGGATGGCCGGCCGGTACGCTTCGGCTACGACCCTGAGGAATTCCCTGGCTTCAGCTGGAGGGGTTATGCTCAAATGTCCCCCATCCAGGTCAGGAATGTGACAATATGTTCTTTGTAGCAGTGTCTCTTCACACTTCGTTGCTTGAAACTCATCGTAGATCACCCTTACAAACTGAAAAGGCTCTTATGTGTTTTAGGTTAACTGCACACCCGCTGAACTTGATCATTTCCCAGTGGAATTAGCGTAATTTACTTGCTTTAAAGCCTAGAAAGAAATGCTTTTATTAAGAGGGCGCAGGAACATCTCTGAAAGACAGAGCTCGTTCTCATTCACTTGAATGGACCTGGCACTAGCTTTGCTATTTCATCCACAGTCGAATCCGAAATTGTACGTCTGGTTAAGTGTCATTCTAAAACGCATTATACTATTGTATATTTGTACTGTCTGTATTTTTAAGACTGTGTCTGGATCGCTTAAAACCAGGAAATGGTAACATACACTAGATCGAAGTCCCAAGGAAGTGCTGGCACGTAGGCCACGATTTTCAGCCTCAAATGACTCGTTTACTTTCCTGCTTCCCTTTAAACTGAACGTACAGATTATGTTTTCAAACACTGGGGGAAACGGAGCCAGTAGGCCTTTTGGCCGTCCATCTGGTATGCCTACTACAGCAACTTTTTCTCGCTTACGGGGGCCCGGACCTCCAGCTAGGGTACCAGTTGTCGCCACACTTTTCAATTTCGTTTTGGTTTTTCCCCCGACCGCAGCATGCCTCCAGGGCGCTGGGTCTTCCTTCCAGGGGAGCCGAAGCATGCCGCCACTTAGCCCAGCGGTGTCAAACTCATTTTTGGCGTGGGCCGCATTGGAGTGACCGTTCCCTTTGGAGGGCCGTCATGACTGTGAAAACATCTAAAGAAGTCAAGAAGAATGGTTCATTCAATGTTTTTTTTAAGTTAGTGTAATGAAGGATTTGATAACAAGAAAATGCTTACAATATCTCACTTATTTATTACATAAGAGAAGTTGAAATTTTGGTACAGATTTGAGCAATTATCATAGAAGTTGCCAGAAAATAATGTGGTGGGCATTGAGTTTGACACCTGTGACTTAGCCTGAGACGGTGCATCATCCCCGGACACACTTTTTACACTTGCCACTGAAAATTCAAGATGAAATTGAATGACAAAAAAAGAAAGCATAAGGACATTTAAAGTAGTCCTGCAATGTGGACATCGTTCCAGCAACAACTGTGGAAGTTTTAAATCAAACAAAACCTGACAAACAAATTCCTCACGAGGCAAACTCGTCCTCCGAATGACAGTCCTCGATTACATGAACCAAGTTGCCAGGGGTGCATGCGCCATGGCTCCGTTCTTTCTATATAGCACGTGACAACTAAGCCCAAAATGACTGAGACATATTGCCCCAAACTACCATCTTTGTTCATAATATCTCTCATTTAAAGCTCAAAAGACACAAAGGACTATGGTATGACAAGAAGCCTGGACTTATCTTCTAACAAGTCCACATTTATTTCTGCTAGGATTTACATCTGGAAATTGTTTGTTTCAAAATATATGGGGTGAACTTCTTTTCTCGTCTTGCAACCAGGTTTGTGTTCTTGAGTTCATGACTTGTCTTTTGTCCTCTTTTTTCACCCTCTTGTGGCACCTGGTGTTGTTGGGTGTGCATTCAGTCCAAGGTGCTGGTGCCGGTGTGGGTGGGCTCTCCAGACCTCTTCCGCATGGTTCTGCGCTACACCAACATGGCAGGTGTAGAAGTCCGGGGTCGGATATCGGTGCTGGAGGATGATGGGAAAAACTTCTGCGGCAACTGTGAGTGCTGCTGGTGTTCGGCTTCAGTTTCCTTCTCACCTTCTTCCGTCCGTGAGGTCCCTCAGCTTCACGCTGATAGGCCGAGCCAAAGTTGAGCGCACAGACTTTATACACCCTCCTCCTCTTGATCCTGATCCTGATCCTGGGCAGTCGGCCCCCGTCAGGGACTTGCCCCCCCTCCCGGGTCCCAAACCCGGCACGAGTCTCGCTGGTGCCTAGCGAGGTTCCCCTCCATCAGTACCTTCCCGCATCTTCCGCAAGCCACCCTTCTCCTTCCACAACCCCCCTCCCCCGTTGCTCTTCGTCCTCCCTCAACCCTCCCTCCATACGTCTCGCCCGCTTCATCCCCTCTCCCTCCTCTTCTTTCTTCCTCATTCACTCTGTCCACTTTTACACACCCTCTCACGTGTCTAGCATAGTTTGCTTTCGTCACCCACCTTCCACATCCTCCGCACTGTCTTCTCTCTCCCTTCTCCTCATACGCTCCTCCTGTGCAACTCCTTTCATGACTTATCTTATTTCCTCTTGCCCCAAACATTCTCCCACATTTCCCACACTCAAACTGCACCTGTTCTTCGTTCTTGCGATGCATCCTCTTTTCGTGCATGATTAGCCTTTTTTCTACTTCTCACTCCCCTCCTGCTCCCTGGACCTGGGTGGGGATGAATCCCCACCAGGCTGTCTTTCACACATCCACCCACGTCTCTTGTCCATCCTGACTTGCTCGCATTTTCTTCTCACCATCCCCATCCTCCCCCTTGGGGAACCCTCTCGGTCCCGCCTCGTCGCTCCACGTTTGGGTCCCAGAAAGGCCCTCGCCTGATTTTTGTTTAAGGAGGGTTGTGGGGCGGCTACTCCCACTTCCCTCCGTTCCAGCGGGGCGAGCGTTGGGTCTCTCTCCTTCCGGTGAGGCCCCTCCTCTTTCCCCGTCGGCTGGTGGGCACTTAGCCGCAGCAGGGGCTCGATAGCCCCGGCGTCCCCCCTCGCGCCACTTGGAGGCATCCCACCGTGCGAGGCCTCCTCCTCTTCAGAACACCCTCCTCTTGTATCTCCTCCTTGAACTCTTCCTCCTCTTCCGCTTGTTCCTCTTGTCTCCTCCTCTTATGCATCTTATTTTTCCTCATCTCACCTTATCCTCTTCTTGCTCCCATTGTGGGGTCATCTTTTTCTCTTTTTCCTCTCGTTTAATCCTTTCCTTCCTTCCTTCCTTCCTTCCTTCCTTCCTTCCTTCCTTCCTTCCTGGGCAATCGGCCCCCGTCAAGGACTTGCCCCCCCTCCCACACCCAGCACGATTCCCACTGGTGCCTCGCGAGGTTCCCCACCAACAACTCCTTCCCACACCTCCCGCAAGTCACCCTTTTCCCTCCACGACCCCCTTCTGATTTTCCCATCTATACAGATGATCCATTCGCTCACTCACTCTCTTCTTCCATCCTTCTCTGTCACTCGTTAATCTCTCCACCTCCGTCCAGTCCATTCCTGCATTCCTCGTTACTCTCTTCTAATACAACACCGTCTTTCTCTTGCGTCTGTCCCATCATCTTCCCACTTCCTTCCAGTTCCTCCCACCACCCTAACACCATCACTTTTGTTAGTCGTTCATTACCCATACGCATCACATATCCGATTCTTTGCAACACTCGCCTCTCGAACTTCCACTCAATAGATTTTACTCGCAGCATTTTCCTCACGTCATACATGTTCACTCCCTTTTCGTGCATTTGTCTCAGCGGTTCTCCAGTTCTATCACTCCACACATATCTATAGCATTTGTCCGTCCATTTTTGTAGTTTTCCCACATCCTTCCTAAACCACGTTCTCACCTGACAGTCACACAACAGGCTGCTTTCCACACACGTCTCTACTACTCTCCCTTGCCACCTTTTTGACAGTCGTGTCCCTTATAGCCACCCTTTCACGCTCCCCCACAGCTTTCCTGCCCTTTTGAGCCTGTTTCTCACATCTGCTTGCATTCCAATCCGACTACCTAACACTCTGATCTCCTCATCCTCTTTTGTCCCAAACTCCAACACCTCCTCCTTCTCCTCCTCTCTTCCCACTGATTCATCACTTTTTTCACTCTCCTTACACTCTCATTTATCTCTCCTTTCGTTCCCACTATTGTTGTGTCGTCCGCAAACAGAGCACTTGACACTCTCACTTCTTTCGTTTCTGAGCTCCTTTCCTCCCAGCCATGTTCACCTGCGAACGACCCGCCTGGTATCTACTTCCACACCAACATTTTCTCCTCTCTATCATCTTGGCATGCCTCCAATGCTTGCCTCATCAACGCCTCATGGTAGATGTTAAAGAGGATCGGTGATGTGGAGCATCCTTCTCGCAACCCTCTGGCTGGCCTCCATCCTTCACTCACTCCCTCTGCTCCCCTTGTACTCTGTCGTCTCATGCAGGTCCATAATAGTCTCCAGACATCATTGGCCAGTCATCATTGACAATACTTGGCCAGTCATCCTCACTCATTTCCTTCACCCCTTCCTGATTAACTCTCCTCTTACAACCTTCTACATCTTCCTGTATTCGCACCATCATTTGCGTCACATCAGCTGTGGACCTCCCTTTCTTAAAGCCCGCTTGATTTTTGTCAAGGAGTCTCAGGTGTTCGGCCCACCAACTCAATTGTTTCGCTAACACTCTTCCTAACACTCTACTGCACATACTCAGCAGGCACACTCCTCTGTAATTATTTCCGTCATTCCTGTCCCCCTTCTTGTGTAACGGTACCATCAGTCCCACCTTTACACTTTCATCCCACTGGTTCGCTCTGTGCTCAAACATCTTCCTCACTATCTTAATCACTCTTTCTTTCACTTCCTCACACGCGCTACGTATGTAACCGATTCTCACCCCATTGTTTCCGGTGCACCAAGAGCCGTGGGTGTCCCTTTTTGGGACTTGTGGGATCTCCCCCAAGACTGTCCCCCTCCCTGTGGGACAGAGTGTAAGGGCTAACAGCCAAGCAAAGGTGTGAAGAACTGTCTTTGTTTTGTAAATGGGGCCGTTATTGATGCACCACTAGGGGGAACGTGAGGAAGACACCACTGGCACCACATTTAGGCTCCCAAGAGACATTGGATCTTTCCTGATTTCTTGGCTGATTTCAAGTTGTTCTGTTTACATGGTGGCATGGTGTGAGTGCAACCAATTTGGTCGCCTTGTACGTTATAATTTCTCAACGGTGTGACAGTGACAAGATTTTCAAAAACGAAGCGGTTGCATTGGTGCAACCAGCTGTTCGGTGGCAGGGACAGGTAGTGATTTACTTGCTATTATTGCCTAAAAAGACAGGGAGCTATTTTTATAATCATTCAGACTCCAAAGAGGGAGACTTGAGTCTCCACTCTGTTCCCCCGCCACAGAAACCAAATATGTGTCACACCCTAATAACTGTCCATTGCATTCTTAGGTACTCATCAATGAGTGGGTACTTAGCCACTGACAAAGACGCTCATGAATTGCTAAGTGTGCATGCTCAGCCCTGTGATTCTCAACAGCTCTCCACAATCATCCTGTTTTGTTGAGAAGTCTGTGGATTCCCTATTTTTTTCAGGATAACAACAACAAAAAGACAAAGATATTGGTGTTTTGCTATATTTGTTTTTCTTTTGATAGATATACTTTACCCTTGATTCTGCATGATTCCTTTGCATTGATGTGAGATCTTGCCAGTTCAACCAGGAACTGTGCTCGTCTTTCCTGCACCCGTGTGCATGCATGACAAACAATGTGAGCATTCAGTGCAGCCATGTCGATCATGTTGTAGAAAACAGCAATTGGCCATGATTTGCTTTCACAACACAGTCCTGAATTTTGGTGTTGACTTCTCAGATCAATAAATGCTCACTTCTTCCTCTCCATTCACCTGCTTCCACTTCCTTTCCTCTTGTCTCTTCGTCTTCCTCAGCTCAGTTTCGAACATTTTTACCTCAAACATTTTTTTGTCATAAAACAGTAAATGTAGTTGAAACACAATGACAAAAATGTTGGTCTTCCAGGTTCTGAGCAATCCAAGCAGATTGTCTTCGCTCCCACCACGGGGCCAAGTTTCGTCAACATTCCCCAGAACAACTTTGTGGAACCTTTTGTTCTCAACCCTGGAGCTTGGACTGTGCTCATCGAAGCTGAAGGAATTCTGCTGGTGAGATTCATCAGCCATTATGTCATTACTGTTAATGGGTGTGTAAGGTATACATACACACACACACACACACACACACACACACACACACACACACACACACACAGATCATCAGATCGGCCGCTGCCCACTGCTGCTGTTTGTCTCCGCTGATGGAAAGAAATCTAAAGTGTCATGTTTTGCATGATGGTAGTGCAGAGGACCCCAAAGAGCAGGGCGGCAGGGAGGAGCAGGGTGGAGTGACCAAGATGTATTTAACAAAAACACAAACCTGAGTACACAGGAGAAACTAACTCCAAAACTCACTGAAATAAAGTCCAGAAATCTCAGGAAACAAAGTAGCAACAAAACCTGAGACAGAAGACAAAACATGACACGCAACAGCAACACATAACCGCAACAAACAAACAATGACACAATGACCAACAGGTGTGCAGGTGCAGGCGGAGCGCTACAGTGCCACCCGTTGGTCACAAACAGAACCATGACATAAAGATTGCTTCAGCATGCATCTGAATGAAATTATTTCATCACGTTAAAGGCTAAAACGTTCTGAAGATGCATTTGAAAGAAATTGTGTATCTTTCATAAATGTAATTGATTCTTGTTCAGTTTGACTTAATATCCTCAGTGAAGAGTAACATTTTCTTTCTTGGTGAGGAAAATTCACTTTTGTAACATTTTCAAGATTAAATGTAATTTCCGAAATCTAGTTATCATATTTTCCGGACTATAAGTCGCTCCTGAGTATAAGTCACACCAGCCATAAAATGCATAATAAAGAACAAAAAAACATACATAAGTCGCACAGGAGTTGACTATGAAAAAAACTGCGACTTATAGACCGGATTTTGACCAATGACCAAATGCGGTTATTCCCCCACATCTCAGACTGTCCTTTTTTAAAGAATTAACTTAAGACTCAAAAAAACCCTCAAGTACACCTCGCTTGCTATATTAGGATGAAATGTACTGAGAATGCCTGAGTGTTTTATTTTCATAACATTCACTTTTGTAGCTGTTTTTTCAACCACGTGTGAATGCAAATAAAGAGACCATTGACTCAATTCAGACCAGGGGTCTCAAACTCTGGTCTTGGAGGGCCGCTGTCCTGCACGTTTTCCAAGTCTCCCTGTTGCAACACACCTGATTCAAATGAACAGGTTCAATGTCAGGCTTGCGCAGAGCTTGCTGATGATCTGATCATTTGAATCAGGTGCGTTGCAACATGCAAAACATGCAGGGCAGCAGCCCTCCAGGACCGGAGTTTGAGACCCCTGATTTAGACCATTTAGTACTTTGTAGGCACGTATCATAGAGTCGTGTGTGTGTGTGTGCGTGCGTGCGTGCGTGCGTGCGTGCGTGCGTGTGTGTGTGTGTGTGTGTGTATAAAAATAATGGCATAATAAACTTCTTATTCTCCGCAGGATTTTTTGGTCCTTTTGCCCAGCGCCTACTATGAGGCTCCCATCCTGCAAATGCATATCACAGAACCATGCATGTTTGGCTCTCCAACAGACACCAGCCACAAGTAAAAATGTTGTAGTTGTTGTTTTGGGGGACAGGGGTGGGGGTCGGCTACAAAATGTTTAATCTGGTTTGTGTCCCAGCAGTTGCCTACAATACACGTACTTGTCTCTGGACGCCTTCCACTCCGTGTCTGGCATCGATGCCATTTGTCGCCATGACAACCATCTGCCACGCCTCTGCCCCGCCAAAAAGGTTACTCTCCACCATCCCGACATGGCCGTCTGCAGCGGCTACGACGTAAGAGCACAAATGCCTGTTTCCCTGTTCTGCATTTGCACCACACAACTTATAATTAAAGACGTATAGAACATTAAATTTGTAGAGAGCATTATAAGCAATGTACAGTTAGATCTAAAAAAAAATAGAATGTTGTGCCAAAGTGATTTTTTTTTACAATTTATTTCGGATTGTGAAGCGCATGTCGAATCAATGCACTTAACATTGAAATATTTCAAGCCTGGGTCTTGTAATTTTGCCTATTATGGCTTTTAGACAATGAAAACCTCAAATTCAGTCTCCCCAGACATTTTGAATATCGTGAAAAAGATGACTATCTCCCCATGCCTACGTGGGTTTCTCTGGGTACTCCGGTTTCCTCCCACATTCCAAAAACATGCGTGGCACCTTGATGGAACACTCTAAATTAAGGGTGTCAAACTCATTTCACATCGAGGGCCACCTACGGCCTCGGTAGATGGCCCTCAGTAGAGTGGCCGGACCATTAAAATTATACCATACTCTGCTATAAATAACCAAAATCATATGTCTTTCCTTTGTTTTGGTCTAAAGAAGCACAAGAACATTAGGAAAATTCATTCATTCATTCATTCATCTTCCGAACCGCTTGATCCTCACTAGGGTCGCGGGGGGTGCCCGAGCCTATCCCAGCTGTCTCCGGGCAGAAGGCGGGGGACACCCTGAATCGGTTGCCAGCCAATCGCAGGGCACCCATTAACGAACAACCATTCGCGCTCACACTCACACCTAGGGAGAATTTAGAGTGCTCAATCACCCTGGCATGCATGTCTTTGGAATGAGGGAGGAAACTGGAGCACCCAGAGAAAACCCACGCAAACCGGGAGAACATGCAAATTCCACACACTGATCAAAACAATGTTGTCTTCTACTCTGATCAAAACAGTGTGTCCCCTAGCGGATACTCCATTAATCGCACCTTATTAAAATATTAATTCCTTGTCTTTTATGTATTTTTTTCACTTTTAAATGATCCTGCGGGCCTGATCGAACCTCCTTGGGGCCGTTTCCGGCCCGTGGGCTGTATGTTTGATATTGCATAATATCACATTCACTGTTTCTTGGAAGAAAGCAATGCATGACTGCCGTTCATAGCAACTTCAGACGATGCTTTCTTTCAAGTACTTTCAAGACAAACAAAATGTTTTGGAAAAGTTATACTGACTTAAATGTCTGAGACGTAACCAAACTCATGCCCCAAGCATGATACAGGATAATGTTTTTTTTTCTTTTCAATCTTTGTATTTATTTTTATTGTTTATTTTCCTTTATTCCCAGTTCCTGCAGGGTCTTAAAAAGTCTTAAAAGCATTGAATGGCTTCATTTATCGCTACGACACATAAACGATCACCGCTGCGCATACAGTACCTCCTGTACTCAAAAGACCCAGATACCCTGTGGACAGAGCATGCGCAGAACACAAACAAATGTTCCATTCAAAGGTGGTATTCCGATTGCGTTTATATGACAATGATTTGGGATAGAAAAGGGGTAACACAGGGGTCTTCTTCAGGTTTTTAAAAACTTGACAATGAGCAAAAACGGCTTTTTTGCATATTTACTTGGCCTTTCAAAACCAGAATATCGCCAGTATTGTTATTTTGTAATGGTTATTGACTGCATGTAAATAGATATCTTGAAAGCCGGCACGATATGTTGTTTGTCAATCAGACATTTTTCCAAACTGTGTCAGCAGATCAGCGTGGAGATGCGAGCCAAAGTGAAGACCGGGGGCATCTACGTACTAGTGGTGGAATACGCGAACATGGAGGAGTCGCCACAAACGCTCGCTGTCACCTTCAACTTGCCAGGAGCCCAAACACGACAACACAGTGTTACTCTTTTGCGCTGTTCCTTCAGGTACACCTGCAGACACTGATAGTCATAATGTTTAAAGTTGCCTTTATCAATGTTTATGTTTGTACAGCTTCCTGTGTCGAGTGGTCGCTGTCGATGAACACAAGAGAGTGGCACTCTTCTCTCTGCCAGGTGACACGGAGCTCCAGCTGTCTGCCGAGAGCGCAACCTTTTTTCTGGTATGAATTCCAATGCTGTCACATGACAGTTTGTGTCCTGCAAAAACATTTGCACAACCTAACATGCATGTTTTTGGAATGTGGGAGAAAACCTGCGTACCCGGAGAAAACCCACGCAGACATGGGAAGAACATGCTCCACACAAGGGAGCCAGATCCAAATACGAACCCATGACCTCTGTACTGTGAGGCAGACATGCGCACGCACACACACACACACACACACACACACACACACACACACACACACACACACACACACACACACACACACACACACACACACACACACACACACACACACGGGTCGCCGGGAATGCTGGAGCCTATCCCAGCTCGACGAGGTACACCTTGAACTTGTTGCCAGCCAATTGCAGGCATGCATAGAGAAACAACCATCCACACTCACACCTAGGGACAATTTAGAGTGCTCCATTAACCTGCCATGCATGTTTTTGGAACGTGGGAGGAAACCAAGGTTCCCGGACAAAACCCACGCAGGAATGGGAAGAACGTGCAAACTCCACACAGGAATCGAACGCTGCACCTCTGCATTGAGTGGCTGGCATATTTACCAGTTGCACACCGTGCACGATTAGTAACATCGTTGATTAATAAGTCAACCTTTTTTTCCTTCAACTGCAGTCATAATATATATTTTTAATTTAATGTATTTTTTTTTTCTTGAGTGTTATCAATTTCTCACATAGATTCTTACAATATGTCACTGTTTGGTAACGTTACCACACCATCCCTAATTTGTCCTACTGTTAACATGCAAACATACGGACCATTTCTGATTTATACTGTAAGTACGTGTTTGCACCTCAAGGTGTGGTAGTAACTCGAAATTGGCGCCTCCTAGATGCAGATCAAAGTGCTAATTGAACGTTGTTGCCCTGGTGTTGTAGCACAAAATCTATCTGGTTCCTCAAGAGCACTTCTCCATGGAGTATGTGGATCCTAAAGTCCTTTGCATCAGCACTCATGGACACTTCTCCCACGACAGGTACAATAGTCCTCATCGTCATCATTTAATGAGGTTGTAACCCCCACTCACACCAGGCTTTACTCTCCATGCAGCTCTTCCTGCGTTCCCTCGCGCTTCCGAATGCCGTCCAACTCGCTAGTCTTAAAGGAGGGTCAGAGCGCGAACATGCAGGAGCCCATCTTGGACTCCCACAACACCGCTACCCCTCTGCCTGGCCCCCAGAGGGAGCCATCAGCCCCAGAGCTCCCGCCCCAGGCAGCCGACAACGGTGACCACGTCAGACTGGACTCGCTGCAGGTAACTATATAGGCCCACAGCACTGATGCAGCAGCTCTGTGCCTTGTTTACACTTTGCACTTCCTCCTACCCAGAATGCAGCAGTGTACTCTACGCATGTCCACACACTGGGACGCTATGTCTTCATCCTCCACTATCACCAACCTCTGCACCCCACTTACCCCATCCAGGTATACATCAATGGCGGGCATATCTGGAAAGGTAAGACACGATAGAGAATACAACATATGCATCCATGTACAGACATGGGTGTATAATTCTTGTTTACATACGTACAGTGGTGCTGATTGGTCTTGCTGCATTTTCTTCACTTTACAGTAGGATGTATAGGACCTGATTTGCTAAGATTCTTTTGGTGGGTGTATCCTGTTTGACCTACTTTGATTATGGCCCGTAGGGTGTGTTTTACTGAGGCCCAAAAAGTAGCTGTTAAATTGCGTGTTCCGTCTAACAGATTGCGTTGGTGGGTATGTACTCTACTATGATGGCACAATTGGCAATTAAGGTGGTGGAGACTGCTGATTCTGGCTCAAAATGAGGGTTTTGCACTTTGTGATGATTTTCACCATCATGGAAAATATGCACAAAATTAAGATTGAACTAATGGAATTGGAAATGTCAGTGGAAGAAGCAAACAAATATACAGACATTGTATATGAGGGATTAATTCCCATGGGTTTGCATCTGTTACAAATCGTAGCAGAATCCACAGGAATTTCTAGAGTAAAGTTCAATCAAGCTCATTTTATTGTATAGCCCTATTAAAAGAATCTATTAAAAGGCCCTCCAACGTTGGCAGCGTTCCTTGATCTGAACTCCACATCAACCAAGAAAAATTCAAATTCCCATTCACAGCAAAAAGAAGAAACTTAGAGAAGATACCAGAGGTGAGGGTCAAAAACTTTGCATGGATATCAGGCCTGGCAATAAAATTCCTGCAAATTAGCTAATTGTTCTATTTTCAACTAAATTACTTGGTAGCACCTGTCATAGCTTTTCCACAAACCAGACCCCGCTTTTATCCTCAATGCGCCACAGTACCCTAATGTGGCCAGGAACGCGATTGTCCTTTATGGCTCTAGTTGTGATTGTTTTTTGGGTTTTTTTCAATTCTTTTTTTATTGTGAATTCACAGGTCCATGCAGTCATTGAAAGAACAAAGCATATAAGTACTTTATACATCTGATCTTACATAAGATTAGTTCAATTTAACATAACCAGGACTGAGTAGGCAATACATAGCGTGTAAGGACCAAAAAGGAGTATAACTATGTTGCCCTTTTTTTTTAACTATAGTAAAATGAAAATGGACAATAAAACAACAAACAAACAAAAAACAACACAAAAATGAAGTGGGGTACATTTCCCTGACTCAATACGCTTTCTATTACAGGGAATCTAAAATACAGACTTAAATAAAACCGAGCAGAAAGAAAGAGTAAAGGGGGGCACAGAAGTCGACTCTAAACAAATGATATTTGTACTGGCGTGATGTACTTCATCCATCTGTCCCATCTATTCAAAAGTGTCTTGTTTCATTCTCAAAGCAAAGGTAATCCTCTCCATTTTAAACATGTCATAGATTATGTCTATCCATTCTTCAACAGTAGGTGTTTCAGGTTTTAACCACTTTCTTGTAATAGCTTTTCTGATAGCAGCACTTAAGATCTAAAGTAAATATTTAACATTATTAGAAACATTTTCTGATGTAATGCCCCCCAAGTATATGACTCAAATTAAAATTGGATGTCTATCTGAAAAACACTCTGTAGAACCTTTTGTACCTCCCGCCAAAACGGTACCAATGATGTACAGCACCAGCACCAGAATATATGAAAATGGTTTGCTTCAAGGCATCCACATTGCCGCCAGCATGCAGAAGAATTTGTGTAATGCCTCTTTTGAGCTGGGGTGACGAAAAATCTTATTAGCGTTTTCCAGCAAAACTCTTGCCAAACACGTGAGCTTGAAGTCTTCCATTGTATCTCACAGAAATTATCCCACCCTCCTTCCTTTAAGACCATGTTACCTTCCCGCTCCCATTTTTGTTTTATGTGCAGTGAACTAGTTGTGATTGTTTTTGTTGATGTTTCTACTTTCTACTGTGATTTTGCATCAGGCCATGCCAATGCCTCCTTCTGCCCACACGCATATGGCTGTCGAAATGTCCTGGTGTCAGAAAACAAGATCATCCTTGACGTGAGTGACCACAAGCTCTTCCTCACTGTGCAGGTTCCTGTGGATAAAACACTGTGGCTGGTAAGTTGCATTGGTAACACTGGACCCACACAAAGCAACACAACTCAAGAAGCCAACTGATGGCCCAAGGTTCACAAATCTTTTTCTAGTCAGCAAACTAGCATGGACAAGCATCCTATACATATTTACCCCCCTCCCGTGCACCTCCATCCCAGCATGGTTCTGCCTGAATGCGTATGTTGTCGCAGAATAGAGGGGCGGGTCACTCATCAGATTGTCAACAATTAATGACTCGGGAGAAATTCCTGCATTACTCTCGCCTCTTGGGTCACACATTTTGGTTTGTTTTGAGGGTAAATGACGAAAAACCTTGTTAAATACAAAGTATAAGGGGGGCTACAATAAAATCAATTGGAATTTATTTAAAATAGAGGTCAGTATTTTGAGACAAAAACAAACACATGCACGCACACACACACAGACACACACGCATGCGCACACACACACACACACACACACACACACAGCAATAATATTAATTTTCAAAATATAGCTACACTGTTTTGTCATAAACATGCCTGGGAAAATATTTAGTATCATCACCGAGCAGATTCATCGATGTAAAGTTTGCAGAAGAGTAAAGAATCTGCAAGCGTCCATGCATATAATTCAGATTTCGAGGATATTATGATGGATACAACTGCAAAGAAAGCTTGTAGCTGCAGTTTACTTGTAGTCAGTCTGGGTCCAGCAATGCCAATTTGGATGGAATTGCCACTCCCCCCTGTGTGGATGCCTTTGGTTTGGGAGATTTGGGAGATGTTCTCCCACTTCAAAGCTGTAAAGATGCAACAGTATCTGGTGAAGGGCAGTTTGAATACCCAAAAAATTGTCTGTAGAAGTTCCCCGGGGGACGAAGTACGTCTCCTTATCACAAGTTTGTTTCTTTCTGAGGCTCTAGCAGTTTTTCGCCAAAGCACAGTGCATGGATTCCCTGCTGATTCACTCGTGTTTAAGTTGGACTGGAGCAGACGTTGTGTGGCGGCCCGGGCTGTGCCTGTCTTGGCAATGAGGAGTCATGGTTCACTTGCGGCATATGCACAACAAATTATTTTCCGTGTCTTTCTAGGACTACGTGCTAGTGGTGCCTGAGTCGAGCTACAGCTCCAGCTATCTGAGTGAGGAGCCTCTGGACAAATCCTATGACTTCATTAGCAGCTGCGGCCTGAACAGCTTCTTCATCAAGTAAGTAGCTGAGTGCTCTCACTCTTACTCACTCTCACGGGCGTCGGTGATGTGCCATGATGTGTGCAGCTTCGTACAGGTTGTGTGTATGTGTGAGTGTGTGTGTGTGTGTGTGTACATGTATGTATGTGTGTATATATATATATATATATATATATATATATATATATATATATATATATATATATATATATATATTAGAGCTGTCAAACGATTAAAATATTTAATCTAATTAAAAACTCATCCGTCATCATTAACTCAAATTAACTAAAAATTAATCGTGATAACATTTTTTTTAATCATTTCTGAATTTCCTTATATATTTTTTGTCCTATTTTCTCCCATTTTAATGCTCCCATCAACATGGAATCATGAATCAGTTTTCTATGTCCAAAATGCAAATATTTACTGAAATAACAATTTCGATTTTCAATTTTACATGAACATTTTTCACTTGGAGCAGTTATTCACACATTATCTCTCACACAATATTACTGTCCATCAACAACAGTGAAAAAAATATTTTGTCACACAACAGCTGCTTGAACAGCTCTTTTTATGGAATCAAAACAGCGCAATATAACATTATAAAGTGCACATCTAAGGTAAACTAGTACTCGTAATGGAGGCTCTCGCTGGCAATCCGTAGTGGAGTTGTTCAGTTAATTCCGTTTTTCACGGCCCCCTGAATAAGGATTGTCGGTCAGCATGGAAGGATCTCTCGTTCTGTACTTTTTTGATCATTTATTGGAGCACTTTGCAGCAGAAGTAGTAGTAGTTGTAACAGAAGTATCAGAAGCAGGTAATAACCTAAATTACACATACATGCAGTAAAACATTAATATATCTATCTTTCTGCATCACAATGTAAATATGTATATAATTGACATTAATTAATACCTTTATTTAACAATACGTTTAATAAATAATGTAATCAACCCTGATTTCACTATGTATCATTATCGTAATCATTATTCATTGTTTTAAACGTAAGAAACCATTCAACACAAACATATCAAGTCGAATCGAACAAAAGAACTACAAGTCCCAAAGGTCCAAGTGGAGCGCCGGCATTATTTACCCCAGCTGCAACGCAATTTACTTCGTTTAAACGTCAGATTGCAGACGGACAAACATGACAACTATGCAAAAATGAGCTAAATAAAGACAGCCCTGTTCTAGCAACATTTTAGCCCACGCTGTTTAAATTGCCGATTGCGAACGGTAACTGACTGTGATTGCATAGCGATGCGGCAAACAAAGCAACCGATCATGGCCGAATCTAAAAGCTAACTTTACACATCTGACTTGATAAGAAGCACTCGCATAGCTTAACATTGAGCCATGCCGACGACGAAGCGAGTGTATTCACTCACGAAACAAAACACTATTTATACATCGCGCAAACGTCACCTGTCAGTGGCAGCCCCGCTCCCTCTTAAAGCGCCAGGTCAATCCAACAGGAGTCGTTCAGCAAATTTGTTCTTCGTCGTGTCATCCATTTTCTTCGTTTTGAAATGATCCGTAGCTGTCTGTCTGAGACAAGGGGGCGGAGTAGAACGTCAGCTGTGCGCTTGGCCATTAAGTGGTATTTCAGACTCGACGTGCTATGATGATAGCTCGGTTTACGACTGCAAAACATACAGGTAACTTTGGTCTTGTCAGTGGAACAATCTGGCAACTTTTTAAAAGTAAACTTTCCATTCATGAGCTATTTAAGTATCCGTTTTCGGTGTCTCGCGCTGCCGTGGCTGGCAAAACAAACGTGCGTGGACCCGCGCAGCGCGCTTGATGTTTTGTTTCTGGTTTATTTATAGAGCAACGTAACATCCGCTGTGACGTCTCCGCGTTAATCTCGCGAGAAAAATTTTGATCCCGATAAAATTCATTTAAATTAATGCCGATATAAACGCGCTAAACTGACATATATATATATAATATATATATATATGCGATAACATGGCTCTATTGGAATGCTACTACTCAAGCAACCCTAGTCAGAGGGGTTACATGCAGAGAATGCAGGCTGAATGATTACATCGAAACCCACAGTCACAGTTGACCACGAAACAACTAGTAGCTCAGTGTTCCAACATCCACAAACGGCAATTGCTGTCACAACTTGAGATTGATGAGGTACAACGCAGGTTCCATGGTGAAGGACCCCAGGCTGCCAGATAAGAGGAGGAGGTCATACCAGAGATTGGGAGGCAAGCCCCAATGAATGCAGATGATGAGATTGGGAGGCCAACACCAATGAATGAAATGCTGAGCGAGGCAGCAACTGACCTGAAAGCTAAGATCATGGCGAGGATGAAAGCTGGGCAACCTAGAAACCGATTACAACGGCTATGTGAAGTACCACCTGAAAGTCTCATGGAAAGTGTGAATGCAGCACTGAGGGCGGTCCCTACCATAACGATCACGGAAACCAATGAGCTGATATACGCTTCAGCGTCAGTGATCCTAGAAATCCTTGGCTATCGGAGCAACCATGAGACACTTTACCCACCATGGAAAAGACGGTTGGAGGCTAAGATCAAGGCAGCTCGGAAAGATGTGAGTCAATTGACGGAGGCCCAGAGTGGTGTGATGAAAAGGCCGATACATGAGAGGTACATCCAGATGACCATACCTGAAGCACTCAAAACTGCCAAACAAAGGCTCCAAGCCTTGTCCAGTCGCCTCAAGAGGTACACGAAAGAGAATGAGGCCAGGCGAATAAACAGGCTGTTCGCAACACAACCTGCAAAAGTGTACGCTCAGTGGCAGGGTCCTAACAGCAGAGCTGACCCACCAAGACTGGAAACTGAAAGGTACTGGAAAGGCATATGGGAAAGGGAGGTTGCACATAACAGCAGTGCAAAATGGCTGGTGACCCTGAGAGAGGAGCACAGCAACCTCCCTGAGCAGAACCCAGTTACCATAACAGTGGCAGACATACAGGAAAGAGTCTCAGATATGAAAAACTGGACAGCACTAGGCCCGGACATGGTCCACACCTACTGGCTAAAGAAACTCACAGCACTCCATGAGCGCCTAGCAACACAAATGAAGCAGTTGCTGAAGGATGGGACTCACCCAGGATGGCTAACCGAAGGGCGAACGATCCTGATCATGAAGGATCCCTCAAAGGGTACAGTCCCATCCAACTATCGGACAATAACCTGTCTCTCCACAACATGGAAGCTCATGTCAGGCATCATTGCGGCGAAGATAAGTGGACACATGGATCAATACATGAGCGAAGCGCAGAAGGGCATTGGTAGAGATACCAGAGGAGCCAAACATCAGCTCCTGGTTGACAGAACAGTCGCACAAGACTGCAGGTCCCAACATACCAACCTGTGCACAACCTGGATTGATTACAAGAAAGCCTACGACTCGATGCCACATACATGGATCACTGAATGCTTGGAGTTGTATAAGGTGAACAGGACCCTAAGAGCCTTCGTTGCGAACTCGATGAGGATGTGGAAAACCACACTTGAAGCCAATGGCAAGCCACTTACCCAAGTGTCCATCAAATGTGACATATACCAAGGTGATGCACTCTCCCCACTGCTGTTCTGCATAGGACTGAACCCCCTGAGCCAAGTAATCACCAAGACAGGCTACGGATACCGCCTCAAAAATTGAGCTACGATCAGTCACCTCCTCTACATGGATGACATAAAGCTGTCTGCTAAGAGCGAAAGGGACATAGACTACCTGATCCACACAACCAGGATCTACAGCAGCGACATCCGAATGTCATTCGGGCTTGAGAAATGTAGTCGGATGGTGACTAAGAGAGGCAGGGTAGTCCACACTAAGGGGTCTCACTCCCTGATGGAACAATAGCAGACATTGAGGACAGCTACAAGTACCTCGGTATACCACAAGCCAATGGCAACCTCGAACTGGCAACAATGAAAGTGGCTACGGCCAAATACCTCCAGCGGGTGAGGCAAGTCCTAAGAAGCCAGCTCAATGGCAAGAATAAGACCCGGGCAATAAACAGCTATGCCCTGCCAGTGATCATATACCCTGCAGGAATAATCAGGTGGCCATAGGAAGAGATTCAGACCACGGAGCTGACGAAGGACAGCACAGAGGCACTCATCCTGGCTGCTCAGGAGCAGGTCCTGAGCACCAGAGCCATTGAGGCCCAGATATACCACACCAGACAAGACCCAAGGTGTAGGTTGTGCAAAGAGGCACCCGAGACGATCCAGCACATAACTGCAGGGTGTAAGATGCTGGCAGGGAAAGCCTACATGGAACGCCATAACCAGGTGGCTGGCATAGTCTACCGAAACATCTGTGCCGAGTATGGACTGGAAACCCCAAGGTCAAAATGGGAAACACCTCCGAAGGTGGTGGAGAATGACCAAGCCAAGATCCTGTGGGACTTCCAGATCCAGACTGACAAGATGGTAATGGCGAACCAACCGGATATCGTGATCATAGATAAAGGGCAGAGGAAAGCCGTTGTAGTGGATGTAGCGGTCCCAAGTGATGGAAACATCAGAAAGAAGGAACACGAGAAACTCGAGAAATACCAAGGGCTCAGAGAGGAGCTGGAGAGAGCCTGGAAGGTAAAGGTGACAGTCGTGCCTGTGGTGGTCGGAGCACTCGGGGCAGTGACCTCCAAACTAGATGAGTGGCTGCAACAGATCCCGGGAACAACATCGAACATCTCAGTCCAGAAATGTGCAGTGCAGTGCTGGGAACAGCAAGGATACTGCGCAGAACCCTCAAGAGACGAGGATTTTTAATTTTTTTTTATTAGTGCTGTCAGTTAAACGCGTTATTATCGGCATTAATTTAAATACATTTTAACGTGACAAAAATTTTTATCGCAAAATTAATGCGGCAACACGTCACAGCGGATGTCACGTTGCTCTATAAATAAACCGGAAACAAAACAAGCCTGCTGCACGGGTCCACGCCCATGTCTGTTTTTCCAGCCATGACAGCGTGAGACACTGAAAACGAATACTTTAAAGACTTTATGAATGGAAAGTTTACTTTTAAAAAGTTGCCAGATGGTTCCACTGACAAGACCAAAGTGACCTGTATGTTTTGCAGTCGTAAACTGAGCTATCATCAAAGCACGTCGAGTCTGAAATACCACTTAATGGCCAAGCACACAGCTGACGTGAGTACTCCGCCCCCTCGTCTCAGACAGACAGCTATGGATAATATCAAAGCGAAGAAAATGGATAACACGACGAAGAACAAATTTGCTGAAGCCAGAGCTAAATATATGGCTACTGCATGCAAGCCTGTCAACATTGTCCACAGCTCCACTCAAGCTGAAATCATTCGCATTGCATCTTAACGACTCCACTACGGATTGCCAGCGAGAGCCTCCATTACAAGCTGTGTACACAGATTGTACGTAGCGGAGAAGGCTAAGGTACACCAAGCGGGAGAAGACACTGTTTCGGGAGAGAAATAAGAGACTAGGTTGATGAGCCTCTGGTGAATAACGAGCAGGTAGCCTGTCAAATACAATGTTGGCCACTGACGCGATTGTTTCTTGTTTGGAACTATTTTGTGTGGAAGGTTACAGTGTTCCGTGGCCATATAAATAAAGCGGGTGGAGCTTCTCTGTGTTCGTCTGACAGTGACGGTGTGCTGAGGCACGTCGAGAGTTCAGCGGTGCAGTGGTAGCGACCACACTGAAAATAAGAAAACGTCTCCAATGTTGTGCCTCGAACCAAGTGTAGTCATCCGAAATTACGTCTACACAAACATAGCCTGACTGCTGTGTTCAAAGCAAACTTGAGAAAAACGAAGTATGCAACCATGGCCCACAGGATTTGAGGAAGACTAATCAAGAATCATGTCGACCAGGGGTCACCAACATTTTGACCACAGGAATGAAGTTGCCCTATCACTGTAACCTGTGGGCCTGTTTTAAAAATAACTCATCAGCGATGGGAAATTGTGCAGGGGCATTGCCAGAATTTTTTTCTGTGAGGTGGCCAGAGTGACATGACAACTGGCTATGTCACCTCACAATTTGGACATTGTGAGTTTTGCTTTGGCTATACAGCGCGCAACACACCTTCCACAATCAGGGTTTCTTAAAGTAAAATGCACACATACACAGAACCTTGGCCAACGCACTCAAAAGACAAACACTGAGATAAGTTAAGTTAGTAAGTTTGGAAAAAACAGAATTTGGGATTGAATACACTTTTGGACAAGGGATTGCTCTCCTGTTACAAAGTTAGGACTCTATTTTGTGACATCCACTGCTCTTGTTCTCAATATGTAATTACATTACTTATAAAGTGTGTTTAAAGGCCTGAAAAAAATCAAGTGCTATTGCTATTAAATATACCTCAGGAGTATGGTTCCATGTGTCTACTTATCTTAGCCTTAGGTCATATCAATATATTGCAGATTTTATTTATTGCAATGTAATCAACGGGATGGAGGATGACTGTATCATTTGATTTTAAATATTAAAATTTGATTAACGATAATAAGAGCAAATTTGTTATTTCGGAAAGGTGTACTGTATCAAGTTCGTAACAAACTCTTAGCATTAGCAAGTACCCATGAACTAGCTCTCAGTTTCAACAAAGTCTTTGAGCCCTGGTATACATAACACTACAGAATGTAACAGAAGGCTACATTTCACAAATGTATGAAGTGAGATCGATCTTAGCAGTGACTGCCGCTTTTATCCCTCCCCGCAGTCCATCCAGTGCTTCGTCCTTCTGCCTCCGCGCCGCCAAGTCGCTGTCGGCCTTTGTCAACAACGGCGCGCTGCCATGCGCTTGTCATGAGGTCGGCGCCGAGAGCGATGCCTGTGAACCGTTTGGCGGCCAGTGCCGCTGCAAGCCAAACGTGATTGGTCGAGACTGCTCCACCTGCGCCACGGGGTACTGGGGCTTCCCCGACTGCAGGCGTGAGTATCCCGACAAATCATTCAACACCTCAATGTCGGCCACATTTGAATGAGTAGTGCCACAATTCACACTTATTTTTGTCCAGCAAAACAATAAGGCAAAATGTTCTTGCCATATTACAATTTATGATCAAAGAAAGTGGAATTTAAAACAAAATCTAAAATATCTACATCTAAAAAAAGTATAGTGGGCGGTGACTAAACAAGGAGACTATAATGTTGTTGAGTGATCACATGGGAACTGTAAATCATTGCTGAAGTTGCTGTCCTTGGACAACATAAGTTGGTTAATGTAACTACCCCGGTCAAGGATGACGCTTCGTACTGATGTCCAAAAAAAAACGTTTAATCATGGAACACCGTGAAAACTGCAACACATTTCAAACAACAATAAACATTACAACATTCTCTTTGACAAGGCATTAATAAATCATAAAAAACAGACACATACCGTGTTCACCTTGTAAACCGAAAGTAGCTAAACTGAAAGAACGTTGACCAGACGATATCGTTTCTCTCTTTCTTTCTCTCCCTCTTTCTCTCTCGTAAGTTGACTTCTCGATCTTTTTAATTCCTCCCTATCCGCGGCACGTGACCCGGAAGTGATTACCGACAAAACATCCTAAATAACATGAAAATGAAACAATATGAAGGGTTCACATAGAAACAAAGCACCTTTACAAACCAACAGCATCAAAAATATGTATTTATAATATATTCGTTGTCATGGCAACCAATGACTCAATATTGGCGCCAGTTACATGGTTGTTAATACTTCATGAAGACTGCCTTACAGGATGCTGCTGTTTTGGTTAGCAAGTTCAAAGGGCTTCAGCAGTGAAAGCTTCAATGTCCTCATAGACTTGACAATATACAAACCCCAATCCTAATGGAATTGGGATATTCTGTAAAACACAAATAAAAAAAAAAAGAATACAATCATTTACAAATCATTTTCAACCTGTCATCAATTGACTACATCCGACCCACAAGACATTCATGTTAAAAAGGTACATTTTGCAAGCATTCTCTCAGAGTCGCTGGAACAACGTGGTTATTTTCGGTGGAACTCTGAGGTACTTCAGGATGTTCCAAAGGGAGAGGTGGTCAACTGTGTCAAAGTCAGCTTTAAGATCTATCAAAGCTATACAGATGAAATAGTCCTGGAAAATATTTTAAAGAACATTGGGAACCCTGACTATATTTATGTATTATTATATTATATTTTTTCCAATGCATTTCAGTGGCTGTCAATTGTATTCGGATTTTCGCTATTTCCAGGCCAATCCCCACGATCCTCACCGCCCATGATTAGCATGGATTGACTGTACATATTTTACAAGTGTCATGATGTCATTTTACACAGCAGTTGTTTTTGTAGACGAGGTGCGCATTGTTGCCCCCATAGCCATGCCGCCCTGTGCTAGCGTACATGCCAACTACCACCACTGTTGTTGTGCGTTGTACGTATCATACAGCTTCAGTTCACAGATGAGTTATTGGATGTAACTTTGTGATGATGAATATAAAGCTTCATTTTGCACTGCTGCACTCGTTTTTCACCGACAGCCCCTGGTCACGCCGTAATGACCAACGGCAATGTGAATAGGCCAAGATAGCGAGTCCAACCGCTATTCTGATCCACTATTAGCTAATTTTCTCTCTGACCTGCAAAGTCATATAGTGACTGTGTCACCTTGTTGGCCAGCAAACATTACAGTCCAGCGAATTATCTTTCACCGGCGATGGGCAAATTGGAAGTCCTCTGTAAATGGGCTGGATAGAAGACAAGACGACTAAGACACATGAACAACCATTAGTTGACTTCAAGCTTAAGGCGTCAATGCGGAGTTGTAAAATCATTGAAATGGTTCAAATCAGTTATTGCACATTTTCATTGTGGTTGTTCCACTTTTCCAATTTGTGTGCACATATTGACAAGAAACTGCTCCCTGCTCTGAGCCCGTCAACTGATTGGTCACGCCGTCATTTGTTCTCAGAGTGTAACTGTGGCACCAGGCTGTGCGAACCTATGTCAGGGGAATGCATCTGCCCGCCACGGACCCTGCTGCCTGAGTGCACCCAGTGCGAGCCGCAGACGTTTGGCTGCCATCCGCTGGTTGGCTGTGAGGTGTGCAACTGCTCCCAGCCCGGAATTGTGGCGCCTGATGTCAGCTGCGACAACCTCAGCGGACAGTGCAGGTAAGAGGGAAACTCCTTCTGTACACTCTTTTTTTTTCATGTCAGCAAAAACAATTGAAGCACCAATTTGTAGCTTCAGGGGTGCTAGTGATGCTACTGCTGAGTAGTCATGCCCACACAAGAGCCCCTGTTTATTAGTTAAGTTAAGCAAGCTAGTTGTAATACGAGACTGTTTTTAATCCAAATTTACAGTGTATTCAATATCATACTCAGGGCACTGAATCAATTACAACTGGACTGTTCTGGTTGGCTTAGAAATTGTTTTGCCTCTTACCTGAGCAGGCTTTTACAACTTGTTAGTAAAACATGAGCCTGGGTTGGGGGGTGGGGGGGGTCCGCCTCTGCGCTTTCTACCTGTTGTTGAAAGGTTCAGAAAATGCCGCTTGATCACGGTTACCCCAGCAGGTCATTTGTATTTGAGGTGAAACATTAATCAAATCTAATATCTGTTTCTGTCTCTTACGCAAACTTTATTTTCTTGATTTGTCCATGTTTTACTTTATTTTAATGCATTTGTTACTTTCTTTTTCTTCATTTTTGCTTGTTGTTGCTAGAGGTTTTTTTTTTTTGCTTTCATTGTCGTGTCTAGCCTTGATTGCTTTTCATTGCTTTTATTCATTTTTATTGTTGTGTACCGCATCCCAGATGCAAGAACAATGTGGTGGGTCGCCAATGTGACCGCTGCGCATCTGGTTTCCATGGGTATCCAAATTGCCAACCATGTGAATGCAATGAGGCTGGAACTGAGGAAGAAGTATGCAACTCTTTCACAGGACAATGTCTGTGCAAGGTGAGCATGAAACCAAAACAAATTCTCCCCCTCCCAAACCTTTTTCATGAATTGATCGCTGACCTAAGCTCACACACCCTGCTACCATTAGGAGAACGTCCAGGGTTCTCGCTGTGACCAGTGCAGAGTTGGCACATTCCACTTGGACCCAACAAACCCCAAAGGTTGCACCAGCTGCTTCTGCTTCCGTGCCACGGATCGCTGCAGGAGTTCAGACAAGAGACACAGCGAGGTAGACCAAAATAGCCTCGAACACACCTTCGAATATCCTCCTCTTTGGTGGGATTATCCATGAGTTGCTCCTTGCTCCTCTTATTCCTAAAGGTCATGAACATGGAAGGCTGGGTGCTACTCAGTGCCGACAAACAGGAAGTACCAGTCAATGTGTATCCGGATCAGGACTTGGTGGAGGCTGACCTTAGCGACATTCCTGATGTGTACCAGGACCTTCACTGGTATGCGCCCAAGACCTACCTGGGCGACAAGGTGTCATCTTACGGCGGTTACCTGAGATATCGTCTTCACACGCAGACCATGAGAGGAGATGTTTGGTCTCCTTCTGTAGAACCTCCAAGACCTGACATCATCCTCAAGGTATATATATGCACGCACGCGTACACACACACACACACACACACACACACACACACACACACACACACACACACACACACACACACACACACACACACACACTCAACTCAACTTTATATACAGTGTATAGGCCACAGCAGCTGTACTAAAGCGCTGTACAGCGATTACAAATTAAATATTTAAACAAAAGTGTGAATGTAATGGGCACCCAAACTACACACGTGACAGAACTCATTACAAACTATACTGAGCCGTTTTTGTCTTATACTACTTTATCAACGAAACGGAAGGACAGTAATCCACATGGGATGTAAACAGCATGTGGCCCAACATGCTGGCCCTGTTGGAGTTAAGTGATAGATGGAGGCGGTTGATATTAAGGAGGTGCAAGTAGACCAGCCATCTCGTTACCTCTGCGTCCTGTGTCCTAGATGCATAATTTTCCCATGGGAAGCACAGTTCCAAAGAATGTGCATTTTTGGGACGCAAGAAAATTTCTCAGTCAAAACAAACGAAAAACTACGGCAGGCCTGAGGATTTCACGGTAACAATCGTTACCGGTAGCGTGTCGTTTCCGTGGCGTCATTTTGACGGAACCGAAAAATTGTTTCCCATAAAAGTCACCGAGTTCCACGACTGAGCGCGCTTCTGGCTGTCACGCTGACATGCGGCAGTCTGCCAATGAGTGAAGGGTGGCCGTGTAAGAGGACACTAAAGGCACGTTTCATCCGTGTAAGAGGTGAAGAGAAATAGCACCCGTTACTGAGACTGCGCCCAACAACACGGTATGTACCCCCAATTTTGAATGGACAAAGTGTGTCTGGTTTGTCCAGTGACTCTCACTAAGACATGGGAAAACGGAGGGGGTCGTTTCAAAGGACAATGTCTGTGCTGGGTGAGCATGAAACCAAAACAAATTCTTTCCATCCAAAATGTCTTTCTTTCTTTCTTGCTGGCAGTACTTCATAAAATGAAGTGATCGCTTGAACTGATCTTACACAAGAGTTATTTCCCGATTTCTCCAAATCAAAGTGATACATTTGATAACGCAAGCTAATATCATTTGCCTGTTCCCAAAATACATAAAGAGGTGTTTTGAGTGAAAAATGGACCATCCCAGCCGACAGTAAAAGAGTTCAGAATTTATCTTGAAATTGATACAAAAATCCATGAGAAGTGGCAGCTAATTGCACCAGCATTCACTCTACCTCCGGGGTCAAAAATGACAATACTTGAAAAGATTTGAATTCATTGTTGTGTAAATCAATATAAAAAGTAATTAGTTGAAATTACAAGTTCCTGGATTACATATAAATGTAATTCGTTTCCAGGGAAAGTAATTATTGTGAGGAAAAACCTTAAGCCAAATATGTCAAAGAATTTGGATGAAAAAAAAATATATGTATTTTCATTTGCTCAGTGGCGGGTCACTGTCTTCAGCTCTTTCAGCGTTAGTGAATACTCATTGCGTGAGTGTGTGTGTGTGTGTGTGTGTGTGTGTGTGTGTGTGTGTGTGTGTGTGTGTGTGTGTGTGTTGTGTAGGGCAACCAGATGACATTGGTGTTCTTGGAGCGTGAATATTCTTCTCCCGCGGAGCCGCATTTGGGAATTGTGCACATGGTTGAGGTAAAGTGGGCTCTCAAAGCACTTTTGAAAGTCCAAAGTGGGAATGCTGAAACGTATGCCGCCTGCTGCCTCCCACAGGGAAGTTTTCGGCATGCTCAGACTGGCAACTCCGTCTCCAGAGAGGAGCTCATGATGGTTCTGGTGGCTTTGGAGTCCCTGCAGATACGAGCTCTTCATTCCCAGTCGGCCCACTCGGTGTCGCTCCGCGGCGCCGTGCTGGAGGGTGCCGAGAGCTTGCCGGCTGGTCGCCACGCTAACAACGTGGAGCTCTGCATGTGTCCTGCCAACTACCTGGGAGACTCCTGCCAGGTGAGGAGGAGGCAACATGTCTTCAAGATATGGCATTCCTTTGATTGACACTCTTAATTCCTTTATTTGTTGGCACAGAAATGTGCTCCAGGTTTCTACAGGGATGCCATCGGCCTCTTCCTGGGAAAATGTGTGCCCTGCAATTGTCACGGACATTCGGATCAGTGTTTGGACGGATCGGGAATCTGCCTGGTGAGTTCCATGCAGATCGTAGGCATCTGAAAATGGCTATTGTTCATTACTCTAAAAGTCATTTGAATGAAGGGCTTTTTTTAGGGGCCGCAACATGCATGAAGAATTTGGCCAGCGTGTGTATCCTGTTGAATGTCTTTGCATTTTAGGGGTCCCCGCACCCACCCAGTAGCAGCCCTGGAAAGTAGAGAAATGTCTTCTTTATCATCCATAGACAGCCCTTTGGTTTTTATAGCATGACGACTTCTTGTGCATCGCATTTATTAATGTCAATTACCATTGAAATAATTGAAATTCACTTTACTGTATTTTCCGCACTATAGGGCGCACCAAAAAGTCTTCCGTTTTCTTAGAAGCTCACCGAGCGACTTAAAATCCGGTGCGTCTTTTGTATGGTCGTTATGGTAATACGTCGACTCCAAGATGGCTCCTTCCTGGAGACATGCTTCCAATGTTGTAACTTGCTGTTGGTTCAGTGAACTGTGTCATAGCTTTACGTTTTTGTTGCAGCTCTGAAAATAGGAGAGCTGTGGTGATATTTTTTTAAAACAGTCTCAACAAATACAGGTACATCTTTGTCTGTCTCCGTGCCTTCTTCCGTTGGACTCGAGAGGCGTTGACGACCGCCTCCGAAAAACGTAAACTACCGATTACTTCAATGAAACTACAGAAATTGAAAATAATACATCAAAACTGAAAAGCGAGGCTATCACAAAATAATTTCTAAATCCCCCTACAGAATTTATATTGTGATTTCATCATTTGTGGATACACAACAAAGGAATAAATAACTACGATCTTGTTGTGTTATTTTGACTTCAAGATGGCGCCGCGAGAGTGGCTGCCTTTCCAGCAGCTCCTATTTATTTTGTTCTTCTACTTCTTCCTCTCATAACTTTGCTGCTGTGAAGTGGGAATTTCTCCATTGTGAGACTATTAAAGGTTTTCTTATTTTATCTTATCTGATTGTACTCTTGGAGCTACGATGAAGGAAATGCCAATGGGTTTTTCGGAGGCGGTCATGAACGCCTCTCCAGTTGACTGGAAGAAAAGAAGGGAAGGAGATGGACAAAGACACACCTGAGTTTGTTGAAAAAATGAGAGCTGTGGTTGTGGTTTTTATTTTTTTGAACACAGACTTTATTAATGGTTTTCACTGTTTCAGCAAGTACAGGTACTGTACGTCTTTGTCCGTCTCCGTGCCTACTCTTCCGTTCCGCTTGAGAGGCGTTCATGGCCGCCTCCAAAAAACGTAAATTAATTCATACTTCAATGAAACCACAAAGAAAATCAAGCGATTTATTTTGTGATTTCCTCGCTTGATTTTTCTGTTTTGCTGCATTATTTTCAAGTTTCGTAATTTCAATTTCATTTAAGTACAGTAATAGTTAATTTACATTTTTCAGAGGCAGTCATGAACTCCTCTCAAGGTGAACGGACACCTCTCGAGTTGAATGGAAGGAGTGTAGCACCATCTAGTGGAGGCATTGTAGATTGTGCCTTTTAATACGAAGAGTCCATTGTATGAAAGAAATTTACAAAATAGCCATTCATTGAAGGTGCGCCTCATAATCCAGTGCATCTTTTAGTGCGGAAGATACGGTACTTTAAATCAGTGGTTCTTAACCTTGTTAAAGGTACTGAGCCCTACCAGTTCATATATACACATTCATCAAACCCTTCTTTAGTGAAAACTAAAATGTGATTTTTATTTTTATTTTCCAAATTCAAGACATTAAAAAAAACATTTATTAAAAACAGAGAAAAGTCAATATGATTAAATCGCATAAGTCTAGGTTTTTTTATTGAATGACGAACTATCACAACAGTCACATGGTTATTACTGAGCAAACTAAATTTCCCGCAGCACTGATTGGACAAGCAATGTAATCTGCAGCCAGCGATTGCCAGGAAGTCGTGTCATAACTAATTGACATCTTGAGTCGGGTGCGCCTTAATCTCCATGGCAGAGGCTCCGTCGAACCCCTGGGGGTTCGATAGAACCAAAGGTTAAGAACCACTGCTTTAAATATAACTTTTGGTATCAGACCGAAATGACAGGACTCAGAAAACAAAAACAAACATGCTTAGGAATAGAACTAATTAATTTAAAAATTAATTCATAGGATTAGTTACAAATGCTTTTTTGACATTAAACTCGGGACAAATTATATTAATGTAGTGTTTATTGGGTTTATTGAATGATTTTATTACCGTCACAGTTTTTTTTGTTGTTGTCTGTTTATTTGGTTGGTTTCGACCAATTTTATTTATTGCGCACTATAAGAAGAACTTTCATTTCTATTGTTTTATGACATGGACAGGAAAGATTCCATTCCAGTAAAGATTCATTCAATTCCAAAATCTGAGTGCGAGATTATATAAAATTAGATAATTGATGAATGATTCACTGATTTAAAACATTCATCACACAACAACCAAGATTCTACTTCACGGTTATCTTCCACGCCGCTGTCCATTACAGGGTGTCACCGTGTAGTCATTGATCGGCCTCGGGGTTATCCTGCCTGTCTCGCCACATCCTTAGATGAAAGTTCCAGCATCTAATTTGATTCCCATCTCTCTCTCTCTCTCTCTTTGATCTCCTCTCTCTCTCTCTCTCTCTCTCTCTCTCTCTCTCTCTCTCTCTCTCTCTCTCTCTCTGGGAATGTGTACACATTGTACACACATGGAGAAGGTGCCAGTTGGGTAGCCAAGATAGGGGGCCCCCAATTGGGTCAAGACCCATGACCACACCCAATTGCTTGGCAGAATTTGTCTCAGTTTCATATTCTCACACAAGTAACAGAGGTCCACGCTAAGTGTCATTTTGTTTAGAAACGTGTGTATTCACCCATTTGTCTGATAATCAAGACATTCGTGCTTGATTCTCTGAGTATTCTGCGAACAAATTTAGAACCTCCTCAGACCATGCGTACGCACAAATAACGATCGGCCTCTGAAAATAAAAACACATCTTTTACCCAAGATGATAATTGTATTGAAACTATAGCCATTTATACAAAGACTAATAATAATTTGAACAGTAATAACTTAAAATGAGAATATGCTAATGAGTGGACTAGTGTCCTAAATAACTGTGAAAGACACTTCCCATCTCTTATAACCTCTTACCGGTCAAGTGCGTATAAGTGCTTCCTGTACAATTGATTCCGCCGCTGTGCGTCCGCAGTTGTCAGTCAATGACTAATCATGCACCCAGAAAAGCCAGCGAACCGCTCACATTGCCTGTTGAATCAAATCTTGAAAGTTTTTGTATTGATACACATACATGCTACAAAACAGCATTTCCTGACATAGGTTTAAGCTTTATTTTTAATTTTTTATCTATTTATTTATTTATTTATTTGTGCATTTATTTTGTGAAGACAAAATCTCTTTCCTAGCTGACAGTTGTGGCTGTCACTTCAGCCTCCGTCCGAGCTGTCGCTTCTTCCTTATGACACGTCTAAAAACATCTGACCGAGTCGGGAAACCTTCAAACTTAGCTGTGCTCCAACCCCTTGACGCCATTAACACTAGAACTAACCATTTGTGTCCCTTTAACAAGTCCCAGGTGTCTGGGAACATGTTAGCTTCCTCGTCCCTGTTGATAGTATCACCTCCAGGCCTCTTTATTTCCATTGCTTATTTGATCCATCCATCCATTTTCCAATCTGCTTTTGAAATGTGGGAGGAAACCGGAGTACCCGTGATTATTTCTTGTGCATTCGTCTGTTCTGGCCGATTTCTTGTTCTCCTTTGTCTTTTTGTTTGCTAATGTAGCATTCCTGTCATTTCTTTTTTGCACTCTGTTCTATTTTGCGGGTGCTGACTGTTCATCCAGAGAAGGGCCTTCTTTGCTTTATTCATGATATTTTCTGCATTGATTGGGATGGGAATCTTGATGGTGAGACTTGCTGGGGTTGTTTCTTCATGTTTGCATCTAAGATTGAATCTCAGGGGTTTTTTTGGGGGGGGGGGGGTGTGCAAGCTTCATTTCTAGTCTTTCCCAGCGGCGGAGGACAACAGTATCACGTCCGTATTTTCCATGTATTGTAGCGCTATGATGGTCATCCCTCTCTTCTTATTCATTAAAATAGGTTTCTTTTATTCAGACAGTGGTCTTTTTTAGTGACGAGAAAATCTCTTACCAAGCTGATAGCTCCTACCCCTTGCCATCATTGAAGCAGAGAGTCCCAGGTATGTGGGAGCATGTAAATTCAAAAGATGGATCAAGGAAGCAATCGAAATAAAGGAGACGTGGAGGTGACACCATGATCAAGGACTAGGGGGCTGTAAAAAAAAAAAAAAAAACATCTACACAATATTAGTAGCCATCCCTTCCACAAGTTCCTTCACTTCCATCAACGTTGTCCACTTGGCCTCCAATACACCGGATTCAAATGATCAGGATCGTTTTTGAGCTTCTGCGAAGCTTGCTGATGAGCTCACTTTACATGCTTTTGTTTTCTTGTGTTGTGGTCTATTGTGTATGTTTACGTGTCTGTCAGAACTGTCAACACAACACAGCCGGCGACCATTGTGAGAAATGCCAGGGTGGTTTTGTTGGCAACATGAGTGTGGATGGGCAAGTGCAGTCATGTTCCAGTTGTCCATGTCCACTTACAGTGCCATCCAACAAGTCAGTACTCCAGAAAACCTCTCTTCTGGGAGCGGAGCGTTAGCACTAACTGAATAACTTTATGTTTGTGCAGTTTTGCTCAAGGTTGCATGGAGAAGAACGAGCATATGCAGTGCTTGTGTATGCCTGGTTACGCCGGGCCACACTGTGAAAGGTAAGCCAACAAAACAACAACCCAAAAAGTACATCAGTAGCACAGTACTAAGAGAAAAACAAGAATATTGCTCACATTCGAACTAGTGTCGTCATTTTTTTTTTTAACTCACAACTTTGCTTGTACCAGCGTCTACACTTTCACATTAAATAAACGCACCAGATATTTCATTTTACCTTGATGGTCACTGTTGGGACCATTCAGTCTGTGGGTGTGCCGGATGTCGACCCCATTACATACTTTGCCTAGATCTGATCAAAAATGTTTTCAACACATTTACATGTTACTGAAAATCAAGTTATGCTTGTTTGTTCACAAATCATTTCACATTCAGAGCACACTCCTAGTTTCCCCCCCTCCTATAGCATGGGAAGGATTGTTAAAAATGGGCAAAAATAAAGAAGAAAGCTTTGTTGAAAGTGCATGTATATACAAGTAAAGAAGTTATTCAAATAGATATTTGTCATCTTGTTCTCTTGGTGATCATCCCCAAGATTTACCCTCGTGATCATAGGGGAGGGTGGTTACCTAGATCGGCTGCAAAATTGAGAGCTTTGATTTTCTGCTCAGCTCCTCATTCACCATTCTTCCCTCACTCGTGAACAACACACCAAGATACTTGAACTCCTCCACTTGGGGTAGGATCTTATCCCTAACCTGGAAAGGGAACTGACTGATTTGGAGGTGCTGATTTTCATTCCAACTGCTTCATAGTCGCCTGTGAACCGGTCTGGTGAGAATGACAGTTTGCAGCTTGTTGAAGCCCAAAGTACCACATGAGATGCAAAAAAGTAGCGATGCAGTACTGAGGTCTCCAAACCGGATGCCCTCAGCGCCATAAAGGTTACGAACAGAAGTGGTGACAAAGGGCAGCCTTGGCAGCATTCAAATCTGACCACAAACAAATACAATTTATTGCCGGCAATGTGGACCAAAGTCGTCTGACACTGGTCATACAGGGACCAAAAAGCCCGGATGAGGGAGTTCAGTATGCCATACTTCAGAGTTACCCCCACAAAACTCCTATCACTTGACTACATTTTTATCACTCCTGCAACATTTTGTATTGGGCGTAAAGCGATTAGACATGCCTGGAGAGTAAGTCAAAGGGTGATTTAATAGGAAGGTGGTGTTGTTACTGACTCTGATTACCCATAGTTATTATTACCGTATTTTCACGACTATAAGGCACCATTAAAAGTCTTAAATTTTCTCCAAAATGGACAGGACGCCTTATAATGCGAAGCGTCTAGTGTATGAGCCGAGTTCCAAAGCCTGACTGAGAGCGCTTCTGGCCGACACGCTGTTTATATAGAGAAAAGGCAGCGTGAGTGACGACAGGCATGCGGAAGTCCGCCAATGAGTGAAGGGTGGGCGTGTAAGAAGACGCTAAAGGCACATCCCTAGCAGGTACCAGTCGCCAATGAATGAAAGGTGAGCGTGTAAGAGGTGAAGAGAAAAAACGTGAGTACATTGTAAAATGGCTAAATAAAGTACAACCGAACTCAGTTTTACTTCCGTTGCCTTTTTAAAAACGTGTTTTTAACGTGCGTGCATGCATGCCGTATGTTTAAGATGGCGTATGTTTTACCATGCCTGGCTGCGCCCAATAATACTGTGCGTTTAGTGTATTTGTCAAATACAGAAATAGCACCCCTTACTGAGACTGCGCCCAACAATACGGTGCGCCGAATGGTCGTGAAAATACGGTATATATTATTAGTAGTAGTGTCCCCTGCCTACTGCCCGAAGACAGTTGGGATAGGCTCCAGCACCCTCTGCGACCAATGCGAGGATAAAGCAGAACGGAAAATGGATGGATGGATGGATGGGCGGATTATCATTATTATTATTAGTAGTAGAAGTAATAGTGGTAGAAGGAGCTCACCCCAGATTTGTCATTAGTGTAGCCACATGACATTAATCCATCGTCCATCCATTCATCCATCGATCTAGCCGTATTTTGAACTGCTTATCCACACTAAGGTCCTGGGCATGCTGGAGCCTATCCATCCCGGTTGTCTCAAAAAACACAAAAGTCAGCTGTCTGGTGGCTAGCTGCATTTAGCATACCCAACAGAACTCTGTCTTTAACATCAGCTTCTTGACAGGTGCGCCCCCGGTTATTATGGTAACCCTATGGTGCTGGGCAGCACATGCCAGCCCTGCAATTGCAACGGCAATACAGACCCCAACATGCTGTTCACGGACTGCCACCCACTGACGGGCGAGTGTCTGAGCTGCATGCACAACACAACCGGGCCTCGTTGCAACGAGTGCGCTCCTGGTTACTATGGTGATGCCATCTCTGCCAAAAACTGCACCCGTAAGTCTGAGTGATTATGATAGGTCAATGAAGGAGTTATTTCGTCAACAAGCCTCTAAAATCTGTTGGTGTCGTTGATGTCGTACAGAATGCAGTTGCTCACCATGTGGAACCGAGTCATGTGACCCGCACACTGGGCAGTGCCGCTGCAAACCCGGGGTGATTGGATCTCACTGCCACCAATGTCAGGTTTGTTGACAACAAGTTACATACACGACTGACCACACAGGGGGAAAATTGTTTATTTTAGTGCTTGAGAGTTGAATTTAACTCAATTTTTGATAATGGCCCCACTCAAAAATTTTGAAAATCTAGCCAGTGTAAAATTGCATCCATCCATTTTCTGAACTACTCCTCCTGACAAAATTAACAATGAAATGTGTAAAGATAATCAACACATTTTATTTATTCACACTGTTCAAAGTATGGCGGCACGATGGACTGTTTAGCATGTGCGCCTCATAGTGTAGAGGCCATATGTTCAATTCCAGGCCCCGGCATTCCTGTGAGTAATTGGCATGTTCTCCCAGTGCCTGAGTGGTTTTCTCCGGGGACTCCGTTTTACTCCCAAAAACATGCATGGCAGGTTCTTTGAACACTCTGTCCCTAGGGGTGGTGAGTGTGAGCGCAGATTGTTGTTCATCTATCCCTGCGATTGGCTGGCAACCAGTTGAGGGTGTCCCCCACCTACTGCCCGAAGACAGCTGGGATAGGCTCCAGCATTATCACGACCCTCATGAGGATAAGTGGATTAGAAAATGGATGGATGGATATTGACACTATTGGATTGGATTGGATTGGATAAACTTTATTGTCAAATGTACTGTATGTGTAACATACAGCACAGATGAAATTTCTTCCCTCTCAACATGAAACAAGAGGAGCCGCTGCGGGTGTCCGCGCCGCCATCAAAAGAAAAGTTAACCAAAAAAAAAAAAGACAAAATAATACAAAACAACACATGAGACACAGACAATCGTGCACTCTTAACCACTTTCCTGCATACACTTTGTTGTCTATATACTGTATATATATATATATATATATATATATGTGTGTGTGTGTGTGTGTGTGTGTGTGTGTGTGTGTGTGTGTGTGTGTGTGTGTGTGTGTGTGTGTGTTATATATATATATATATATATATTTTTTTTTTTTTTTTAACTGTGCAGAGCAAATCGCATTCTTTTTAGCAGTCAACAGGGGCGAATCTTCCACCAACGGTTTCTGGAAAAGGGAGAGATGAGTTCACCAAACACTGAACGATTAACTTGCCCCCTCACAAAGTTAGAGTAGATTTATTGTTGTTTGTTTTATTGATCAGTACTTGATGTCTTTTTACAAATGTACAAGAAAGGATGGTAAAATATCACATAAAGGAAAGATACATTTTTTTTTTCCAAATTGTAAAACAATTCCCAGTTGTCTTTGATCTCTGAGAGCGAACGACGGTTGTTGCCCCGATGATCACACCCTCTCCTCTCTTCCTGCCAATTCGGACTTTTATTGTAACACACAAGAAAAACACTGCCCTCGATATTTGCATACCGCACCCCCGGTCTGGCCCCTCGGTAGTGATTGGTTACCTGGGTTTAAGCTTTGAACCACTGGTACGTTGGCGCCTTTCTGTCTGGTCTACATTGAATCTATATGTCACAGACTTTGCGGACGGCCAATGTCGCCTGGGCGCGACGGGTGTTCTCAAATCGTCTTTTGTTGTTCAACCGATGTTCCCGAATTATTCATTCCCCCTTTGTGACCGAATCTAGCGCTCATAGATTCCTCTAACAATTTCACAAGCTCTGATATCTGTGGGGTCAATGTGGAAACAACTATTTCTCGGCTGTTCTCCACATCCATTCTCTTCCTCTGCTTGATTTGACGTGTGTCAAAGTTCTCAGCTTTAACACACCTCACACTTAGGTACAGTCGGTTTTCGACCATAATCCGTTCCAGAAGGCTGTTCGAAAAGCGATTTGTTCAAAATCCGAAACTATTTTATCAGCCCCTGATTTGGGGCTAATACACTATCAGAAATAAAATAAAAACAGTTACACAGACTTGTGTAATTCACAACAAACACATCTGCTCACGATGAACGCTACATGAGGAAGTGGCGTCAGTTCCACGTGTAAGGAAGCCGAGAGAAGTCAAGTGGCGTATTCGGGTTTGCTCAGTTTGGGCGAAAACCAGTTTTCGGTCGTAATCTGAGGCGTAAAAATCGCGAATTTTCTGGTCGAAAACCGATTTCGTCAAGAACAGAGATGTTCGAAAACCGCGATTTGACTGTACTTCTAAAATCCAAAGACAGTCAGTGCATGTTTACCCAGTTCAGGATATTCCTCCTCCATATCACATTGAAAGTCAGTCAATGTCTTCCCCGCATATGCCGTTTGCAGTCCCCACTCGGTTGATAAATCCATTAGATGTCGCTGCAGCCTTGCAGGGAAGGTTGTTGCGACTCTCGTTCACAGTAAATGGCTTTCTCACCCAAGTCAGTCTTTCTGTCTTTCCTTCAGTGTCTAAATACTGGCTGAAATCAGTGCAGAGTTATTGACAGATGTGCTTGCAACATGGCAACATCAGTGGTGGCAAGATGGGCGTCAAGTGGTGGGAAATAGCTGACATCTCAATCATTTCCCCTCCCATAGTTTGAGCTTTTTTGCCAATCTTTTGAACTTTGTCATACAGTTTCAGGATGTGTGCCTCTTTTACCTGAAGCGATAGGCTGTGCCTTTAATCATGACAGTCTGACCTGGCTTCGATTCCAGTCGCTGTCATGCGTTTGACCAGCACTTTCTGAGTGTTTGGTGCTCTTGTGTTGCGCTACATGGGCTGGCTTCATTGAGTTATATGCTAGGATTTAACCAAAAAAGTAGCACTAAGGCTGTGGTGGGTCTGCAGACGGAAGTGATTCCATATAAAATGTCTTGTAGTTGTCACCGGGCTGCCTTGGTTGAGTCATTGTGTAAATTGTTTGAGCTCTTCCTTGCGTGTCTCAGAGGCTCCTATGAACCCTCTTCTCTGAATCCAGAGCAAGCGGGCGTTTCAGCCATTTATCCAAATTTGCCTGCAAGTCGTAGTCTCCCAGGGAAGACAAGTTACAGCTCACACAAACCACGTTATTGTTGGTCTTATGAAATGACTGAGAATATTTGCCTGCCATATTTGCCTGCCATCTTATTTCCACGTACCGCCTGCAATGTGTTTGCATACCCCAGATTGGGAAACACTGAGGGTGGCCAACCATCCCGCGTAGCACATGCACGTATAGCGTTTGACAATCAATCCATGCATCAGTGCGAATTGAGGCCATGTCCCGCAAAATCAATGCTGGTTCGAATAACAAACTTGGTCACGATATCGCCCCGAGTCCGAGGCAACCGCATACAGTAAATATTATTTGACAGTTCGGCACAGCTCTGTCGCCGCACCTACTCCTCGGGTGAACAGCTGACGGGGACGAGAGGTTGCCGTCAACAGCTTTTGTTGTTGTCATGACAGCAGGACATTTTCAGAAATAGTCAAATCAGAAAACATTTACTTGAATGTTTAATCTCACATTTGATGGGTGGACAAACAGTCTACCCACAATGACTTGAACACACAATATTGAAGACACTTTAGTATGACGTCTCTGTACTAGCTTTTACATTGGTGACATTTTGACCCTATTTCCACATTCAATTGTTGTTCCAAATCAACATCTCATTGTTCCTGTTTCTCAGGACGGCTCGTTTGGCTTCGAGTCATGCGTCGGGTGCCGTCTGTGCGACTGTGGCGCTTCTGCAGCGCTAGTGCAGCCTTGTGACCGTCAGAGCGGTCAGTGCAAGTGCCAACCTGGAGTCAACGGACCCAACTGTCGTCAGTGTGCTCCTGGATTCTGGGACTATGGCGTTGATGGATGCAAGCGTGAGCGAGCGTAAACACAAACAAGCTGGCAAATGACCTAGCATCATTTGACGGTACTGATGGTGTGACATGTCTGTGGGATCAGCGTGTCACTGTAGGAGCGGTCAGTGCGACCCGCGGACCGGAGAGTGCCACTGTCGGGACGGGATGACGGGAAAACAGTGTGAAATCTGTTCGCATGAACACAACGTTCCTGTCATGCACGGTCACGACCTGCACTGCGAAGGTGAAAACACACACACATATACACATTCTATATGAGGCATTGTCAAGTATGGAATTCAAAATTAAGTTGAATACACACACACAAATATATGCCCTCTGTATAAGGCATTGTCAAGTATGGAATTCAAAATTACGTTGAACACACACTACAAAAATGCCCTCACATGCCGTCCTGATGCAGCCACTCACACTGCTGAAACGCTATCAGGCTGATAGGTAGATATTCTGAAAATGGTTAAGAAGCAAGGGAGTAAGGTGAAGTGCCATCATTGAAGTGCTGTGGTGAACCAGTGGGCATTTCTTTTGAAAACCTCCCAATCCATCCAGCATTGAAATAAATGTCTTTGTTGTCAGTGAAATGTTAAATGTTAAACTGCTTTCATATTCGATATCGAATGTGGGAGGTAGTTCTGACACACCCTGGCGGCCCCTCATAGCCACGTCGCCGCACACACGTCACGCACACAGGCATAATACACGCATGTCATGCGATGTGCGTGTCTGTTCCCATGGCAGCATGTGATAGCTGCGTCGTAGTCCTGCTGGATGATCTGCACAAGATCGACTTTGACTCCCTTGCTGCACAGCTGCACAACCTCAATGCCAGCACCATGGCCTGGACGCAGCTGCACAAGCTCAACACGTCGGTGGATGCCGTTGCTGTGAGTTTTACACATACTACTTTTTTGGGGGGGGGGGGTTAAGCATGGGTTATGTTGCTGCAATTAGCAGTGTGCCAATTATGTATTGGTGGCGAAGAGCGGGCGTGATTTTAAAAAAATGGAAAGGGTAGTTCGACATAAGATCAGTACATGGAGAGGCTGAAATTTCGTTTTTATACTGCTTTGGGAAGTTGGGGTGGGGGGGTGTTGTAGTGTGGTGGTTAGTGTGTGCCAACTCGAAAGGCATGGTCAAGGTGGTGTGGGTATTAAAAAATTTGGGAAGGGCTGTCATGCTTGGTAGAAGTGCACCATTTGCAGCGGGCTGTTTCAGGAAGTCGTGGCTTGATGAAAAGATGAATATAATTAGCAGTATAGCATTTTTTGTGGGGGGGGTGATGGGTTGGACATCGGGGTACATCAACTGTGTCAGAGTGTTAAAGAGAAGCATAACTTGAAATGTTTGGGAAAACCTTCTTTATGCGTTGCAAAAATAGCATAACAAAAATATATTAAGCACGCTTTGTTTTCATTAGAAGACGTAGCGATGCTTGTTTTTTCCTGCATGTGTGGCTTCAAAAGTTGGGAAGGGATGTGAGCGTAACCTTGACCAATCCATGTGGTATTGAACTTTCTTAAACACTGCTTGACATCTTGCGGCCATCGCAGCATGCCATCGAGAAGTACAACACCTCGTTGGATGGCAGCCGCCATGGCGCCATCGTACTGGAAGGCGAGATTGTGAACATTAGCGCCGATGTGGACATGCTGCAGGACAAGGTGATGTATGTTTTCATCAAACAGTCCATTTTGGTTCACATTTTTCAACAATAGATTTAATTCTATTGTGTCTGTAAACACGGTCCAAATCAGTATTTATATTACTGTATGTCTTTTTTTAATGCACACCGCTTCTTTGGTAACAAGAATAGTTTTAACTTACTACCAGAGGGTACCTTGGGGGGAACTACTACAAACGTTGGTTTTCTTGTCATGGAGATAAGCCACGGCCTATGATGTTGTTCAATGTGCCAGCTTCCTCATTTTAGTTGACATCCTGACATCATTATTAGGCCAGCCAACATCACAGAATGCACAATTGCAAATATCCAACTAGGGTGTTTGTTGGAGCTTAAACATTCCCATTCAGATACTGCTCATGTCGGTGCTGATCTTATGGCGACATCCTCAGACTGTTCCGATGGCTGAGCGTCTCAGCGAGCTGACAAACAGCACCTTGAACACTCACCAGAGGGCGCACAACCTGCTGGACGATATCCACATGGTGACCATGGATTTAAATGGTAGGGGGAAAAAAAAGTTAAATGACCACAAGTGTATTGATTCATTTATTGATTGTCTAAAAAAAGTGTAAGCTGATCGTTTTGTGGAACCACTTTTCTGTTACATATAAATGAGTGCTCAGAAAGGCAGACTAACTCACATTTCGTGGTAGAAATCATACCATTTGTCAGTAATCACTTCATGTTCTGCCGATTAATTAAAGGGGGCTTGTACAGTATTTTTCTTTAAGGTTTCTCATTTCCGGCCCCCGGTGCATTTCAGAGCGTGTTAATTACATGCTGATTTTCGCCGAGTGGTCGACTGTGCGACTGTGTTTCCGTACCTGGTGTTGGCATATGGATATTGTACACTGAGAGATTACAATCGCATATTATCATATATATACTGTAGTTATTGGCCCTGTACTGTCATAAACTACCGGTACTACTCTTTGAAACGTTGTCGATGTCAACCCTTGCAGACATCATGCGCATGGCAAATTGGTCGCTAAATAACACAGAAGTAGATCAGGACAGAGGTGAGCAGAAGAGGAAGATGGAGGAGGTGGAGGCCATGTTGGGCAAAATGAGAAGCAGAAGCTGCGCAGGACAGAAGAAAATGGCCGACCGGGAGAAGATGTTAGCGGATAAACGTAAGTAGCGGCACACCACTATCTGAAAATGTAAAAAAAGCTTATATTGATGCTTGTTTTTATAAGCGTTTTTTTTAACTTCCGTTCGACTCTGCATTTATAGCCGCCTACGAAAAACTTAAATTAATTCTTATTTCAATGAAACCATGAAGAAAATCAAGCGAGGAAATTTATTTTGTGATTTCCTCGCTTGATTTTTTTGTTTTGATGCATTATTTTCAATTTTCTTAGTTTCATTTAAGTACAGTAATAGTTAATTTACATTTTTCAGAGGCGGTCATGAACACCTCTAAACTTGAACAGGCGCCTCTCGAGTTGAATGGAAGGGGCGTAGCACCATCTAGTGGATGCATTGTAGATTGCGCCTTTTAATGCGAAGCGTCTAATATATGAAAAACATTTACAAAGTAGCCATTCATTGAAGGTGCGCCTCATAATCCAGTGCATCTTTTCGTGCGGAAAATACGGTACATTATAACAACTTGAATACGAATCAAATAAACACTGGCGTAAAGGAAGTGACATGACATGTATGCGGACAGTGTTGGAGCGTGTCGACAAGGACTTGGCGCGTCGCCAGGAGGACAACGTGAATGTGGGTGAAACCGCCAAAGAGTTCCTGTCCCGCGTCCACGATGACATGATGGCACTGCGGGACGCCCTGAACGAGTCAATCAACAAGACGGCCCAAGCCACTGAGGTCAACAATAGCAACCAGAAGATGCTGCAGGACAGCACGGTGAGTGTGGCAGAGTCATTGTCAAAGAGGAGCTGGGTGAGAAGCCATGAAGCTCACTTGCGCTTCTGCTGTCTCAGAGAAAAGTGGACGAGCTGACATCGAAACGCAAAGAGGCAGATGAGCAGCTGCACATGGCGGAAGACCACGTTGCTCAAGTCAACGAAATGCTGTCTATGCTGCATGACTCCACAGAGGTGCGCACACATACCCAGATATGCCACGTCTGGAAAATTGCATCTACTTCACCGTGCTATACAGTCAAACCTTGGTTTTCGTCCATAATCCGTTCCAGAAGGCTGTTCGAAAACTGAAACCACGCTCTTTAAAAAAAAAAAAAAAATGTTTATTGAACACATCTGCTCACAATGGAAAGCGTCACTTCCTCGTGTAAGGAAGGCGAGAGGAGTCAAGTGGTGCACTCAGCTTGTTGTGGAGGGTTCGATTCCGGCTGGAGTTTGCATATTCTCCCCGTTACCTCCCACATTCCAAAAACATGCGTGGCAGGTTTGTGGAATACTCTAAATTGTCCTAAGTGTGAGCATGGATAATTATTCGCCTATGTGTGCCCTGCAATTGGCTGGCAACCGGTTCAGAGTGTCCCCCGCCTACTACTTGAAGACTGGCTTGGCTGTCAAGCTGCAACACAGCCTATGGCAGATTTCAGAATCGATGCGTATGGATTAATCCAAGCACGCGTTCATCTCAATGACCTCCCTATACAGTATTAATTGTTTATCTGGATACCTCTTTTGAGCATGTCATGTGAGAAATTACCTTTTTCACATTTATGGTTTCCCAGCAATGCTGTGACAATCACATATAATTAAAATCGTATCTTCTAAATCAAATATAACCAAAAACTTTGTTGACATAAAGTATACATGAGATGTCGTTGTATTCCCTCTCGTCAGGGCTGTGAAATTTCTGCAGATTCTTTTGTGAAAAATAGGATTTTCACAAAACCTCTCTTCTATCATTACATTAAAAATCATTGGAGGTTAGGGGTCTACTTGGCTTTAATAGCCTTGCGCGGCGACCATGCCTCCTACGCCGCAGCTCAATACAGCCGGCCGGACACACGGAGTTTACGCCAGCTCAGCGTAGAACATGTTTTGACTGCAACTCGGCTGTCACGTTGCGTGGTGGTGGTGGACCCCAAAGAGCAGGCAGGAGAGGAGCAGGGTGTACTTGATGAATTGTATTTAATAAAACACAGAAAACTAAGTCCAAAACAAAGTCCAAAGTATCAAACAAAAATCATGACTGAAGATAAAACATAACAGTAACTGAAACATGACAAACCTGATGGCAGCAAACAAACATGACAGTAGCAAACAACAGCAACAAACAATCATGACAGTGGCAAAAGCTACAATGACCCGACACTGAATGCTCGGGGTGGGAGTCCTTTTAAAGCACTAATTGCCAAATGACCAACAGGTGTGCAGCTCAGGGAGAGCCCTGCTGTGCCACCTGTGGGTCCCAAACCGAATCATGACATCGGCAAAGCCAACAAGAACATAACGCGGGCAAATATAGCGTGACCTGGCACTGCATATGTGAATTTTTCCGACGAACGACATTGCCATATTTCCTATTTTTACGACATTGCAACGAATGCCTTGCAGGATTCGTGCCAACACCCGTCTTTCCTGTCTCTGTATTCGCCTGTAAAGATGTGTTGATCAGAAAAAAACACTGCCAGTAGTCAAGGTTTGCTCTGAAAATATGATCGAATGTCTGTCGCACGAAGGGATATTGTGCAACAGGAAACGGTGAGAAAGACAATGTGAAAAAAATCGACAAGGCAAGTGACATCAAAAGCCCATCAAAAGCATGGAGTTGGAATTGGCTTGAACATAAAGTCGGGAACGAGTACCTGCATGAACACATTCATAAAATCAAGGAACCAAGGCTTACTGCGTGCTATGCCAGCAAGATATCAAGTACGGAACAGGCGCGAGGACGCATTTGGTGGCAAGGAAAAAAAAACATTCCAAACGAGTGAAATTGAAGTTGTCAAATTACAGATTGCTAGGTAGATCTCATCATTTATGAAATCCTTTTGTTTAGGTTCTGGTTAGTGTTGAAGATGTTAGATCAGATTGTGTGTGTGAAAAGCCATTTTGAAATGCCGATTGAAATTTTCTTTTATAAACATTTCTTTAAATTGTTATTTACATTGTTTTTACTTTTATTTTGATTAAGAGATGAATTACATGTGCAATTCGTAGATATTTCAAGGAGGACACAGGAGCAGGGTGTAAGTTGACGTAGGTCAGACGCAGTTAAGATGCCATCAAAAAGAAAAAAAAATATTTTAAACAAGTTAAAAGAGAAAACTCGGTAGGTATTTTATGTGACAAAATGTAGACCAAAACTAGTCAAATATTTACTTATTGAGACCAATTATTTTCTTCCAGGAAATGCTCAGAATATACCATATGCAGTACATCGTAAATTGTAGCCCCTCGGCTTATACTGGGGGGCTATTTTTTTTTAACTACTATTAAAAAAAAACCTCGAATGATCTAATGTTTTTTCTGGAAACAAAATGTAACTATTATATAAGTATTGATATTGTCAAAGTCATCTTTATTGTCAAATATGCTTTATGTATACATACAGCACAGATTAAATTCCTTTCCTCTCAATCCCTAGTGCAAATACGCTGTGCATTAAAACACACAGAGCCAAAGATAAAAGGAGCAAACTACACTGCATAAAATGACATAAATATATTAATCTAAACATTTGTGTTTTTATATTTCTACCTCCTCTCACCTTCCTCCTCTGACAATTCACATGTAGGACCATGTTCACTTCCGCAAAACACTGCCTGTTTTTTTTTTAGGTGTCACGTCACTCGATGTCGTGCTCTGCGTGCATGCGTTACACCTCACGGACGCCTGGCGTTCATATTACTTTAGTGTTCACATTTGTTTTTGTAATGTGAATGACTACATCGAAGCAAAAAATCTGAATTGGGCATCGAACCCTGTAGTGTGAGGTCATTGCCTATTTCCAAGCAAACTGACAGCACAATAAGGAACACTTAGACAAGACATAAGTGGCCGAGGAAGCTGATTGGTAGACAGACACAAGGGACCAGGTTGACGAGCACTGTTGGAAACACCAAAAACTTAACAAGTAAGATATGCACCACAAGAAAATAAGACAAAAGATGAAACAAAGTCAAACGCAATTTAAAAAAAAAACACAGATCATGACATTGAAAGGCGGATCTACAGTATTGTGTAAAATTGCGTTTCGTTTGTTTGGTTTTTGTTGGGAGTGTTTTGTCAGATGTGAAATTCGAAAAAGACTTTTGTCAAAAAGCGGTTTGATTCTAGTGAGGATTGGGATAAAGTCGCATCTGCTAGAAAGTTCATATGCCAGTGTTTGATCAGATTACTAGAAGTGTGCAACCCCCAGAATCATAATCGTTCGGCCCTATCCTTCTCCACAAACCAAGAATTAGTCTCATCACTAACTTTTTTCACTTTTACGATTCCTTGATGGAGGTCAGTGCTGGTCTGAGTAACAGGGTGATTGTTTAGACTTGTTTGTAACACACACACACACACACACACACACACACACACACACACACACACATATGCAAGTCCTGAATTGTGTTGTCCCACAGGATTATGAGCGTTTGGCAGCGCAGCTCGATGGCGCCAGGACACCATTGTCCAAGAAAGTGCAGGATTTCACTTGGGCCACCTCAAAGATACCCTTGGTGGAGGAAGCTGAGCACCATGCTGACATGCTGCACGCCTTATCCGCAAACTTGTCCAAGTAAATGGTCCTGAATGGTGACAACATGGAAAAAACAGTGTATGTGGTTCTTCACGTGGTGTCTCGTTAGGTTTGTGGAAGAAACAAAGACCGAGGGTTTGGTGGACATGACCAAGGCCTACAACAATGTCGTCAACAGCATCAATGCAGCCGAGACGGCAGCGGACGAGGCAGACGAAGACGCGAGCAAGACACTGGAGGTGAAGGTCATCTGTTGATTTCTTTCTTTGACTCCTTCTGTGTTTCTAACCTCTTGTGTTCTTCTAGAACATCGGTAACCAGAACCTCGGCCACATGGCTGAGTCTCTGCGGAACCGCAGTGTGGGGCTGAAGGAGGAAGTAGAAAACCTCAGCGAGGAGCTCAACAATGGTATGAGTGCCTCCTTAATGATAGAGTTTGCTCAGTGGAGCTCCTTCCACCTTTCGCTAAACCAGGTCCCTCAAACACAGACCGGCCAATTAGTGTGTAGCACAGAACAGAAGTCTGACACATTCCTGAGATCACTCCGTTGAATTTCATGATGCGTTATTCATCTTTAATCGAGGTGGTTGTTGTTCAACTGCATGCTGCATATTTGTTTGAGTACCTCAAAAATCAACAGTCCCGCCCTACGGAGCAAACTATGTATTAGCTGTAAAATAATAGTAAATTGTTATTCCCTCCAAATGCTACCTTTATTGTACAAAATGTGAGGCCTAGTTATTCTGCCGTCATTGACATTTGAATCCATGATATTAACCAGACGTGCCGCTTGCGTCGAAAATAATGCTGCACTGTGGTTAGTTGATTTGGACTGAGACAGGAAACAAACAGCAGTTCCAAGTGACAAAGCCAATGAACCAACAAAGATGAAAAAAAAGCAAAGAGACTAAAAACAAACAAGACAAGAGGGAGCTGATTGGATGATACAAGGGATCGGCTAAACGCGCATAGATGGGCACAAAAACCTAACAAGATAGACACAACACACACCAACAAAAGGACACGAGGAAAACATGAAACTAAATATTAAGTCAAAACCCAAATCAAAGACTGATCATCGAAGGCCAGATGAGGGCAGCGGCAGAATTTGTGCGGCCGGAGCAAAGTCCAACAGCAGTCGCGGGGCTTGCAGGTTCAGAGGGGAGCCACAAGATGTGCGACGCCAGAGCATGTTCGGAGGGCGGCCGCAGGAGTCGCAGGGCGGTTGCTGGGCTTCCGCCGCCGAAACAGCCGCAGGAGCAGGTTTGGTGGGCGGCCGCGGGGCTTGCAGCACCACAGCAGTTTCAGAGGGCAGTCGCAAGACGTGTGCTGCTGGAACAGAATCAGAGTGAGACCACAAGGCTTGCAGCGCCTGCACAGGAACGGGGGGTGATTTGTGCTGCCGGAACACAGTCAGAGAGCAGCCGCAGGGCTTGCGCCACCAGAGCGGTTTTAGAGTGAAATTAGGACCAAGAAGCAGACATGTCACAGAAGTTGAAAAGTAAAAGTCTTTACAGGAAGCAGGACTGGATGCAGAGGACAGGGAAGAGAGCTGACACTCTGTGACAAGGCTTGACATACTGACAACATTCCGCAGAGTTATCCACATGTATATATAATGTGAGACATCAAGCCGGTCTGACAGAATAAAGATACAAAGCATAAAAGAGCCACAGCAACTGCAACGCAACTGGAACATTGAGGAACACAGTCACAATATTTGAGGTGCTTTAATTGACAACAAATTGTCCGTGCTTTCCTGCACCTTGATTCTCTCATACATGGCGCCCCGACACCACTTGTTTAAACGAGTGAAGACATGCTAACCATGGGGGAGTATACTCTCTCACGTTCATCACCAAACTACACAAATGCAAAGTTTTTTATGGGGATAATAGTTGATGGAGGGGCTGCACTCTATGGAGCATGGAGGAGTGGGAACAAGTGGTAGTCAAGTGTGGTGTGGATTTCCAACCCCACTCCCATCAATCCATTTTGCTAATCTACATTCTCTGCCAAACAAGTTGGATGAACATCTTTTCCTCACAAGGACCAACAGAACCTTTGCATGTGCCGCAATCTGCTTCACTGAAACCACCACTAAAAATGCTCAAGCGTGAGCTGGTTTAAATAAACCATAAACCATGATGCTAGAACAGATAACTATCATTTCAAACGTATCTCACATCACTCTTAACACGAAATGGCTTACAGAGGATTTGATTTTGAAAATATGAACCACAAGTGAACATGTACATGCACATGCAGCAAACTCTCGCACAAACAACCCAGGCTAAACTTGGCCCCTGCCCGGGATTCAAATATTAGGCTTTATTTCTTTTTCTTGCTTTCTTTTTTTTTTTGGGGGTGTAGATGTTTTACAGAAAAAAACATACGCTTAAATTGATGGATTTATGAATGGTGAATATGCGGGGGATTGCCATGGTCATGAGAGAGCAAGATAGGTGTTTGCTATGTTAGCTTTGCATGTGTAGATGGTTTCCTTGTGTGACTTTGGTATGGTGGATGGAAATGTGTTTTGTGGAAGCATAATATTTGTGAGCATTGGTGTTTTGTTCCTCATGAAGGTATTTTTCTGCCACAGAGTTAAGACCTCAACTGGAAGATGCCAAGAAGCGACTGAACGATGCCAAAACCAAACAAAATCAAGTGGCCACAAACTTCCATACGGTCCAGAACAACCTGAACTCCTCCTCCAGTATGCCTCTTCAACACACACAAAAACACGAAATAACACACTAGTTGCTATGAATTGAGTTACGGTTTACCGAGAAACTGTGGTAAGGTTTGACAGAGTTATTAATTGTTGTGACTTTCTGCTTGTCCACTCAAGACTCCTTTATACGCGCGGGCAGCGACCGCGCGGACATCACTGCTGCAGTGACGTGCACAGTTTGACTTTATACTTGCGCGCAACCCATACACGTTTTCAAAATGTGTTGCGATTTCACTTCGAGTTGGAGGTAGTCGCTCCGGCTGGTATTGACAAGGACACCTCAGGGCGGAGTTTCCTTTACATTTCATGGACAATTCTGGTCTACGTTTTTACTTCGCGGAACAAGCAGCAAAGCGACAAAAATGGAGACCATGCGGGCTAAAAAAGAGGAACACTGATGACCAGATGATGCGTTTTGTATTTGCGAAATAGGTCGTATGTGCTGCGTGTGGAAGTTGCTTGCTTTGCAGCGATGAGCTGCATGGTGCAGCTCCTCTCCTGTGCGGTGACAAATAAATGACCTTCAAGAGGCCTTGTTTATCGAGGCAAGAGAAAACGCAGTACAACATCATCACAGCATGTGTCTAAATGGACCAATCATGAGAGATGACGCACACGGCATTCTATGCTGCAGTGGGAACGCAGACATATTGCGGCAATCGCGTGATGCAATATAGCCATCGTCGTATAAATACGCCTTCACTTGCATGATTCCTTTGATTTCTTCACACCCGACGCTCTCCTGCAAGACCCTTTTTTGAAAAATCTGGGCTTGGGAGTGACCATAGCTGGTTATTGGGGCACTGTGCGGGAGGCTAACCCACCATCTGCACAAAAAGCAGCATCTACATTACCAGAGCATTAAGATTTTTTTCTCCCATTTGTTTATGATTCTACACTTAAAAGGAGCTTCGCACCTAATATAGCCTATCACTTCTTTTAATCGCCCTTCAAAACCAGTGGGGTTCTTTTTTCCTGTACTCACGTGTTATACCAATGGTCCCCAACCACCGGTCCGCACACCGGTACTGAGCCTCCGCCTGTTTGGGACCGGGCCGCACAGAGACAGAGCTGCGAGATGTGCTCTGAGCATATTTACTCCATCAGACGACGTGGAAATGTGCGCGACTCTGGCCAATCTGAGTCATTGTAACGTTGGTTTGCAAGTTGAAATAAACAGAATTCGCCAATAAATATAAAGAAGAAGCAGTACACAGAAAGCAATAATAACAAATTGACCAAATGTTTTGGCATCTGCGACTTCTGGAGATGAAGCTACAGTAGTTTGACAAGGGGGTCCCTTCCCTCGCGGTCTTGCAAGAGCGATGCAGAGGAGGAAGCTGTTGTGCGTGGTTTGTCGACAAAAATGAGGCAATACAAGAAACCAGTTGAATTATTTGAACACCCAAGTAGCACCCAAGTGATCAAGTGGGACGTATGAAAATGCCAGCAGAGTTTGCCTGCCCGCGTAAACATTAGCAGTTTAGTCGCAAAAAATGAGCCACCGGATAAAAGCAGCAATCAATCGTGTCACATTTGCAACTAGCAGTGATGCTAACGCCATATGTAGGATTGTCACGTTTACATTATAAGGCGCATTTAATATTCCTGATTGGTTCATTTCTCAATCGTTCACTTTTTTAATTTTATTTTATTCTACGTTTGTTGCGCATTAGAATAGCACTGTTTGAAATGAATGAGCGTTAATAAAATGTTGAATTACTCTATAATGATCGTTGTTGTCAGTACCAATACTTGAAAACTGGCAATGAAAAACAAAATGGTTGCCGGTCCGCGAACGACATGTACTTGTCTCATCCGGTCCGTGTATTATACGGGCCCCCAATTTGCTGGTATCCACACTCAAAAAGTGTCGGATTATCAGGTTAGTAGCATAATTAGATTGGGATTTCTTGTGTTCGAACACATTTTTTTTCCTTTTTTTGTTATGTCAGAAATTCTCTTCCTTTGCTTCCACTTTTGGCTGTCAGAATTGTCACAAATGTATCTTTAATAACATAACCTTCACCGCTCACCCAGAATCATGACGGCCTGATTTGTCCCAAAACAGTTGTGAGGAACAAGAAAACAACTGTAAATTAAAAAAAAACATCTCTTACCCGATGTGGTGTTGCGGATGAACAATTTTTTCAAACGCACAGCTCTGTTTCAAAGTGCCATGACCGGGACTTTTTTGTTGACGTCATGCGAGAATGCTCGCTCTCACATCAGGCTGCACCTCGGCTACATCTCGTGGCTGTTGCAGCTCTCTTAGAACTGGAAACAACCCTCCATTCTTGTGAACGAGCACAACCGAGCGCGGTTGAAAAATATGCAGTTGCTATTAGCCGCATCAAGTGTGTGAAAAAAGTAGCAACTATAGTCTGGAAAATATGTGAAGTATTCGCTCCTGTGTGCCCTGCAGATGTCAGTCAGGACATTGACATGGCCAAGCAAGCGGTGAATCAGGCCAATGCATCGGTCTCGCAAGTCGATGATGTCCTGCGTCCAATCAGAGAGCAGCTGGACCAGTGGCAGCAAACTTACGGTGATAGCAACACCACCAACAAGGACGTCAACGAGGCTCTGATGGAGGCCAACAAGACGGGTAGGAACCGTCACACAGCCCAGAAGATGTATGTAAAAAGTGCTACCTTGAAGTTAGTCACACTGCTCCAACCTCCTATTGCTAGACTTTAGAAATAAAAGTTCCTGTCGGAAAAAAAACCCATCTCCGAATCATTTTAGTCAAAATTGCCACCGTTGTCATCAAACTCCAACTGTATAATGTGAATGCACATTGTTTTTAGTAACCTTTGAACATTATTCGTTGACATAAGTATAATCAGAAGTGAAAGGAGATACTATGTCCCTGTTTTCATATACCTCACGAACCCTGAAGGATCAAGAACACACCCTATTGCTGTCTTCCTGAAAGCAGCCTGTTTGGATGGGGCAGTTCTGTCTCATATAATGCTGCTGGGCCTATAGCACGTGACAACGAGGAGTAGGAGGGCCTGTCTGTTGAAAGCATGGATTTTTCATTCACCAAGCTGCTGAATTTAGGGCGACATCTTTTGAATAAATTTGGATTTGAGTATTCTCCTCAAAATTCTGTCAAATAACGGAGTGTTCCGAACAAATATATTCTTACTTAGTAAAAACATACCCGCGGATTCTTAGATTTGCAGATTTGCTTTCAATTTTCAATTTGTATTTTTTTCAGCGGGTGGGGAGTGTTGTTTAGGCTTTCTTCCCCCCTCTGTTTGCTTGATAAAAGACAGTTTTCCATTCAGCTCACTGTCATTCGCTTGAGGCGTTCATAACCGCATTTTTGCAACAGAGACTGCGCATTGGTCTATTTTCAGTTGTACAGGTGAATACTATAATAATAATAATAATAATAATACATTTTATTTATAAGCGCCTTTCAAGACACCCAAGGACACTTTACAATAACAAAAAACACAAAACAATACAAAACAATACGGGTTGAGCAGCGGCAGCCAAACGCGCCAGCGTTCACTCAACCCGGAAGTCAGAAAGAAACCACGAGGGAGGGAGAGGGGGAGAAAAAAAACCACGCTCGAACTATCCTCATTTTGAGGATAATTTGAGTTAGGCAAAAAAAAACTCCTGCACAAGCATATGACAGTTACAACAGGTCACAAGACATAAACAATGAAGACGGTGATACAAGGGAGTGTATAAAGGAGGGGGTGATGGTGGGGGACTAGCTTCCGTGCATATTTTCATCAGGGGAAGGTCGAGATAGCAGATGTTGTTTTGGTAGCAGGCTGCCCAAGAATTTAAGACAGCCTTGAGTCCGTGGCTTATGTCTCATCAGTGGCGTCGATCAGCCAAATCCGTGATTTCTGTCAATATTTGAGCACGGATTCCAGTTTCTCCAAGTTCTTGACCATCTTGCAGAGACGCTCCAAAACCGCAACAGTTTTTGGTTGAGCACAGTCTGAGTCTGAGTGTTGGACATCCGCACTTTGCCATCCTTAGACCGGCAGCCTCTTCACTTCCAATCGAGCTGCTCCCGTCGGTTGAATTTTTCGATAGATCAGGAAACTGCTAGCGCCAAACAGCAGCATACCTGTTATCGGAAGGCCGATAATGTAGATGTCATCCACATCCTCAACGGACAGTGTTGACAGGCACACCATTCTCCGCTTCCTCCAAGGATCTAGAGTGTACCCAGCAGCAAAAGTCCCCGAGGGGCAAATAGGCTCCCCACTGCCTGCTCATCTCGTCGAGAAAATTTTGTCGATGGCATCGAGAGACCAGCCAACCAATTCCATGTTTGTTTTTAGGATGAAAATACGACAGGAGGCTAGGAAAGTTAGACAAAAGACAGCACATGGACTAAGTGGCGAGCAGGGAAGGGTGGGGGTGGGGGTGGGGGACAGGAGCAGAAAGCAAAAGCGTCCGCCTTCGTCGAGAGCCAAGCAAGAATCATGATACTGTTGGTACTACAGTACTGTTGTAAAACACAATATATGTATCATGGTTGCTTGGGTCTCAAACTATGAATTTGTATGAAGCGATTGCTAACTTAAAACGAGGGAACGGATTTCATGTGTGTGTTGTGGGCTGATCACTTGGATGACTTGTGCCATGTCGCAGGCAGATGCTTGTAATTAAATATTTGTATTCCCCTTTGCAATGCACTCAACCGTTGTAGGTCAAACGCTTAGGGTGATGACAGGAACATGACATCAAACATTGACACCTCTCCTGTTGAGCTAGACGCAAGGTGCATTCAACTGCAGCCGAACAAGCTGAAACAGACAAAAGACTCACGATGCAGTAAACGTTAAGAGCTACACATATCTAAATGGTTTGGGCTTTCTAATAATCTGTAAAAGCTGTGTGGGCTGGCTCACGTTTAAAAAAATGAATCTGCTCAAAATCAGTCTGTGTGTTTCGTGCTAAACTGCATTGTGTTTCCTGCATGTGGCTCACTCACATGCGCCGCAGTGAGCATGCTGGGCGACACCATCCCGCTCCTCCTGAACAAGCTGGACAAGCTACACAACCGCTCTGTGCAGTCACCAAACATCTCAATGAGCATCAACCGCATCCGACAGCTTATCCAGCAAGCTCGCAACGCTGCTAGCAAGGTACGTGCAACGCCAGAACAATTGAAATGGCTCAGACCACTGACAAGACTTTTGTCATCTTCATTTAAAATAAGAAAAGTGGTGACTTCCAGACAGACTTCGACATGGTGGCAGTACAAGTAGCAAGCTGCTCGACATTTAGATTAAATGGGTTCTCACCTCACTACCAGACTCTTGCTCCACCCCTCACTAATATTTGAAAAGGGGTGTTCGTGGTGGAAGACCATTGCGACGGGAGAGAGGGTTGGGCTTACTTGAGTCCAAACAATACTCCCTAAGACTAAACTACGACCTAAATCATTTCAATACTATGTCAAGCTATGCTAAATAAAGTAACCAAATTCTGTGCTAATAAATCACTCACCTGAAAATACAGTAATCCCCCGTTTATCGCGGTTAATCGGGACCAAAACCAACCGCGATAAACGAAAATCCGCGAAGTAGCGACGCCCCCCCACTCCCTCCCGTATAGGTACATGTATACGAGTATAAAAAATAGGTATAAGGCCAAATTTAATGCTATACGTGCATGTAGAAGTACATTTTGTTGTAATTAACATTACTTAATGATGTATACTAATAGATTTAAATATGTATAAGTTAGTGTATGAATAACAAAATACAGTAAACACGTACATGTAGTACTGTATATGTTGCTCTACGTAACTCGATGTTTTGCCGACTTTCGCTGCTTCTCGATGACTTTTTTTTTTAATGAATATGTTTGAAAAAATTTGCGCTGCACTGAAGCCATGATAAGCGAACCGCGAAATAGCGAGGGATCACTGTATATAAAGATGTCAGCAAGCTAAGGCGTGTACAAAACTGAGCCGCTTGCATACCTCACGGTACTACGTCAAGATTCCAGAAATGACATCAGGATTCCTTGTTCGTCCAATCCTGAGAACAAAATGCCAAATTCACTTGCATTGCAGTGCTTGACCTGACGATGGCGTCACACAAAGTTTTTGCCGCAAATTCAAGATTTCAATAAACATGGACTAAAATGTCAAATTAATGACCAGGACATGCGGACAACATGAGTGGACACCAGTTCAGGGAAAAAAAGTTGATCTGGGGATGAGAACCCATTTAAGAAAGCCAATTTGAGCAAGACATAAAGAATATAAGCATGTGATTGGAACGGAACAGAGGGAAAAATAGGGGAATAAGTTGAACGTTGAATAAAATGATGAATTTTAACCTTAATGAGGGCGAATGCTAATGAACATAAACGAAACTGTCTTCTGTGTCCTCTCCTTCCCGCATTCAGGTGAGCGTTCCTGTGAAGTTCAATGGCGCATCAGGCATTCAGGTGCGCACCCCGCCCAACTTGGCAGACCTAGCGTCGTATACCTCCCTCAAGTTCTACATCACGTTGCCCGAAGCAGCGCGCTCACGCCGACAAGACGACGGCGCCAAGCAGTTTGTCTTCTACCTCGGCAGCAAAGATGTAAGCGTCGCCATGAGAACACACCCGTGCTCTGAGTTTATATTGTGCCCAGAGACACTTTATCCCCCTTCACGCTGCTAGTCAAAACCTTTTCTCCTGTCTTTCTTCGGTGTCAATGTTGTTCTGTGTGGAATGTTGCAAGGTGATATTAGTTTGGGATTTTTCATTGAATTTGTTTTCATTTCATTTTGACTTTTGTTTTCGAATCCACTTAGTTTTAATTACATTTGAGTGGATTTTCCCATTGTTTTGTTTTTAAGCACTTATGTAGTTTAGCAGACCTTTAAGTTACCGGTAGTTTTTTTGTTGTTTTTTTAAATGTGGGATATTTGTTCAGTCAAACATTTAAAAAAGGTCACATGTATTGTAATAAAAACTCAACAAAAAAATACCAATTTAACGTACCGATTTAGTGAGCCAAAGGAGTGAGCCAACTTCAGAATTGTTTTGCTTTTTCTTTCAAGTGCTAACTTGAGATACAAGTGCAGTGTGGTGGAAGGAAACTCAATTCAACTCACTTTACAACAGTGATCAGGAATTTGACAAATTGTGAACAATTTAGCCAAAAAAGCGGCTTCAAGCTGTTTAATGCCACTCCCACTTGAATGCACTGTCAAACGACACATTGTTTATGCAGGGGTGTCGGACTCATGTTTGTCACGGGACACGTTGTTTCCAGCTGCCCTCAGAAGACTGTTATGACAGTCATCGTCTCATCGCATTATTACATGTACACAAATTGATGAATGACTACTTTTGAAATCGGCGGAGGTGGTAGCTTCAGAAAATGTTGCCGGTCTGTCATTTGCCAACCCATCTGTCATCGTCAACTCATCATTACTTCAAGCCGAACCAAACTGTAATTGTCATTCCATCATCGTTATTTTAATCGGCGCCGCTAAAACGTTTGTCACCACTATTTTAGGATGGTCACTTTAAAAAACTATTTACAAGGGTAACAGCACACAATTGTATTCATTTTGAGACAGTGTGGACCACTTTACACACCCAAAATATCAAAACTAGTTCTCCTCCCAAAACTGCCCCTTGTATTTGGTATAACCCGACAGAGACGTGGGAACACCAGCTTTTGGAAGTCAGCATGTCACCGGCTGTGGAGAACATCCTCTCCACGGCAGCAGAGCTAGAGAGGGTCTTATTTGGCTAATAAGTCCACCCATGTCAACATATATAATTTTGTCATTTTGAGTCGTCAGCTCGTGTCAAAATGGCTGCCCCCTGATATGAATGAATGGGTGCATTTTGCTGCTTAATTCAAATTCCACAATCTCAGCTGTCTTATGATAGCTTGAGACGTTACACTCAACTGATTTCATCAACTGTAATAATCGTACAGTGGGATCCATGTTGCTTTGTTACAACCTGCCCCTCTGGGTTCTGTGAACATGGAACTGATCCACCAATTTTGCGAGCTCTTTGAAAGGACTGTCCACTTTGAGGGTTGGCATTGTGTCTGCATGGTGCTTTTGTTCCGCATGACCGATAAATGTTGTGCCATGGCTCTGGTGCGCGTGAAAAGAGTCAATCATGTTGACCCCTAGTCTTTTTAGTCCTCGAAGGACTTCCTGGGAATGGCGCTGGAGGGGAAGAGGCTGCGCTGGTACTTCAACATCGGAGGCGAAACGGCAGATGTGTTGATGTCTGAGGACGTCCAGTCCAATGGCAATTTTAACAGTGTGGTCCTGGAGAGGTAGGCTCGGGCCCGCATGTAATGTGTGTGACTTTGAATTGTTTCTTACGCTGTGTTTTTGTGTTGAAGGATCCTGCAGTATGGTCAAATGTCCATGTCTTCGGAGGCCTCGGAAGGCGAGCAGAGGGTCACCAAAGCCTACGTGGAGGCGGGAGGAGATCAAGGGCTTCTCAATCTTTTGACCAGTGACACCGTCTTCTATGTGGGGGGGTACCCCAGCACTTTTAAGGTAGACATATCCACCACCTTAACAAAAGGAAAACAAAAATGCGGGTCACTGCGCTAACAATGGACAAGAACAGTGTTTTCAAACAATAAATACATCGAGTGCTGTGAGAAAATATTTGCCCTCTATTTTTTATTTTTATTTTTGCTTAAATTGCCCACTCAAATATTTAATCGTGTAGTCATGGCTCACCTGTTTTGAGTTTGATCATGTGTCGTTTGCAAGCTGAGCCATGCTTAATCGTTATCTGAGCAAATGTGATGTCATTTTGAGTCGACAGCAAGTGGCAAAATGGCCGCTCCCTGAGATGAGTAAAAACGGGTCGGACTTTGCCGCTTAATTTATATTCCACAAACGCAGTATGAATCAGAGTACCGCGTTAGACTAGTGGGGCCGCATGGAGCATATTATTGTCGAACATTTTTGACAGGACTTCCCCATTTGTAAATCAAATCACCATGTAAAAACTACTTTTTTGTCTTCTCGCGCATTTTGTCTCATACGCTCGTATGATGCCAAAAGAATTTGAGAAGACGTCAAATGCTTTTTCATGGTACGGTACATAATATTAACAATGCTTTGTAATTGTTTTGCGAGGTGGTAGTTGGAGGACCTCAAAAAGCAGGGAGAGGCAGGGTTGGCTGACAGAGATGTATTTAACCAAAAATTACAAACAGGAGTACACTGGTAGAAACTCACTCAAATACTCAAAGTCCAGAAAACCACAGGAACCAAAGTAGCCAAAACCCTGTGACAGAAAACAAAACATGTCAGGAGCACACAGACACTCACATCCTCACAACAAAGAGCGACAAAACTCATGGAACTACAGGTAAATGCAAGCAAAGTGACGAGACAATGAGACACACCTGGACAAGACATGAAGGGTTGAGGGAGCTGATTGGTTAAACACAAGGGACACTGATGACGAGAACAGGTGGCAACAAAAAAAAGCACAAGAGGGAACAAAACCAAACGTGACCTAAACAGAAACACAACAGTAATTATAGACAGTAACTGTAAGGGAAGCTCGGACACATCCTTGTGGTGGAAAGCTAGATTACCTTTTAGTCCAGCAGCCATGATGAACACTAAAATAAATGTTATTTACATGTCACCTACTTTTGTCATTATATTGCTCGAAGAGCACACAGCCAGGGGACGCGCGCCATGAATAATTTTTACACCAGCAACCAGGAGGAACAAACAATAACTTTTTTATATGACTCCTATGTGAGGCCATGATGAACTCTTTCGTTGTTATGACTGAGATTCCTTCACGGTGTTTGTACTCCCCTCCCAGCCCCCTCCCCCACTAGCTCTGCCCAGCTTTAGAGGCTGCATGGAATTGGACACGCTCAATGAGGAAGTGCTCAGCTTGTATAACTTTGAGGAAATCTTCCAACTGAACACCACGCAAGAGAAGCCATGCGGCAGGTGAGGGCCTGCACTCGTCCATTTCTCTGACTACCTGTGCCCGGCCGGGTGTTGATGCGTGCTTGTTGATAATGCCGTAAAAAGGTCCAAGCCAACGCTAACACAGGCCTGGGTCAACGACGCCGCTTATTTCGACGGCACCGGCTTCGCCGAGATCTCCTTCAGCGATGAGTCGGCGCGCATGCAGCGCTTCGAGCAGGAAGTCAAGCTGATCTCCCACAAAGGGATTTTGTTGCTGCTTCAAAACAAAGTATGAGTCCATCAGATGACTTTCAATGCCATGACGACGTGCTGAACACCTGCATTTTCTCAATCAGGACCAGTTCCTGTGTCTGGCCGTGGTCCGAGGCCACTTGAAGGCTTTCTTCCAGTTAAGCGGTGAGATGGAGGAGTTCCAGCCCAAGGATCCCACTTCCCCGCTCCTGAGGGTCAGCGACGCCAGTCCCAATGTGGTACATATACTTTTACAGTATTTCTTTGGTGCTCATTCACCGACCTCGTAGAAGACTTTCGGCACATCTGGGCAAGGTTTATTATTAATTTATATTTAAAGATGTCTTTTTAATGTAACTGAATTTATTGAACAGATTTTTTTTCCACTTTTTATTTTCCTAATTATAATAACATATGCGGGCTGCACAATGGCAGATTATTAAAACAAAATCATGTACTGTTTTATAAAAATATATTAAATTCATATTTTATACAATTGACTTGCATGGCTGTGCCCTGTGACTGACTGCCGACCTTTTTGGGGTGCAGTTCGCCTTCCGCCCAAATTTAGCTTGGACAGGCTCCACCCCGCAACCCTCTTCAGGACAAACGGATGGATGGATGGAGTTGCATGGTACAATTGAAAAATTAATTGGGCCACCTCTTGACTTGCGGTGTCAGATGTGTGTGTGGCAAAGTTAGCACAATTCTCTGGGGGCAGCGGTCCAGTGCCCAGCCTTTTTTTATTTTGTACCGTGGGCCGCTAGAACATATTTTAACAGACCATTGTAGCCGTGGCACAGCGACACGGAGAAACAGTTTCGCCGCTGACTCTCCTACGACCCGTTTGGCCACTGTCTAAAGGCGAATGAAGTTGTTCGACAAAAACAGTCAGGACCTGTCCCCGCCAGCCAAAGGCGGACCAACGTCCAGGAAAGGGTAATCGAGGTCCAAATTTCATACTCATTATATCGGGCCTATGAGCCATGCTGTGACTGTTCCCTCACCGAGGACCTGTTTGCCATGGGTGACCCTGCCAGGGGGCAGACATCCCCAGACAACTCCTAAGATCTTTGGGACACGCAAACCCCTCCACCACTGTATGGAGGGGTGTGTATGGACAGATGGACGGACGGACGGGCGGATAGACAGACAGATATTTTTATGAATTCTGTATAAACACACAAAAGGACAGAACATTGGTACTGTTGCGTACCGGGTACCGTACCAGTACCAGTTTAAATGTGAAGGATGCCTGTTCCAATTTGCAAGTATATCTAATTAAGTGGGTCCAAAGCACTCAAGTTGATTAATTCATTGTTCACTTGTTTAGCTGGAGATAATCATCCTACGGTCTCCTCCGTACCGAGTGGTGGTGAGGAGCAACCGCATCCAACTCTTCACGCACGTTTTCTCTGAGAACATCCCAGCCTTTGGCCGCACATATTTCCTGGGAGGAGTCCCCGAACACAATATGCCAGACAGGTCAAAAACACTTGCACTCTCTCAAACACACACACACACACACGTGCGCACACACACACGCGCGCACACACAAAAGCCACCCTAAACCTAATTTAACCATAAGTAGACAAGATGAACATAATATGGCTAGCTAGCTAGCTATAAAGTGCCCTCGCAACCCTGGCCACGTTGGGGTACTGTCACGTTGGAGTGCTGACACACAGGACAAGAACCCCAGAATATTAACTTGTTTTCCCCCAGGCCTTATGTGTGTGTTGAGTTTAGTTTCGAAAGATAGATAATTTCATTTTGAGGGAAATTGGTTTGATTGCTTTCTAAAGTTTTTCAAACCTTTTCTACATGACCAGTGTTTGTTACAAGTGAAACTTAAAAAACAGTAGTTCCAGTGCCCCGGTATCATCCACACGTGCGAATACACATAGTGCACATGAACACATCTGTAATTCTGGTACGATGATATGTGGCGTCAACAAAAAAAATAAATAAATAAAAACCTTTGTATTCGCTTTTGATTCTCTGTGCCAAATTTAGCAGATGATATTGGTAGTATGGCACTTAAATAGTATAGCTGTGGGTGATTAATGACGGGAATAAGTGAAATATTTACATACAAGTTGCAGGCGTGGTGTTAGGCTGCGAGCTCGTCATATGTTAAGGAGTCCAGATGAGTTTGACACTGAGTTTGTAAACGTGATTCAAAGTGAAAGAATAAATCCTCTCACAAATATAATCCAAAACAGTCACCAACCATTCTGTTCGAGTCACCTTCCAAAGTGACCACGCTAAAACCAACACGTACCAAACTCAAAAACCTTTATGTGGGACAACCACAGAGCTATCTTGTGAGCAGTTATCGACTTCTTGGAGATAGGCTAACAAGGTAAAAGCTGCTGATCACTGCAGTGCAGTGTGCTTACTGCAACGTACCGGCCGCGTTATGTTCAAAATACCTGTGGCGGGTTAGCTTAACAAAGGACCTCCAACTAAAAGCGTTTTGTGAAATGGCCACCCCGCGATATTTGAAATGGCCAGTCTCGGTTTGGCCGCCTATGTGTCCTGCATTTTGCATTTGGAAGGATCAAAGTGTGCATTGATTCTATGCAAGTAGGTGAAGCCCACACTGCATAAGCAAGTCTAGAATACTAGCTTGGTTTAATTTAAAATTGAAGACCTCATTTTTAGTTAGCAGACCACAAGAGGTGGTTACCATGGAAAAAGATCTATCCTCAAAACACACAGTAGCAATCACACAGAGATACACAGAAAAACATTTTCATGTTGATTTTCACATGACATGTGCTTTAAAGTTTGTTTGTGTGTGTGTGTGTGTGTGTGTGTGTGTGTGTGTGTGTGTGTGTGTGTGTGTGTGTGTGTGTGTGTGTGTGTGTGTGTGTGTGTGCGTGCGTGCGTGTGTGTGCGTGTGTGTGTTGCTATGGTGGTGGTGCAGGTTGCGGCCCTTGTTTCCCGAGCAGGGCTCTCTAAAGGGATGTTTCCGAAACGTCAAGGCCCAAAATTCCCACATCGACCTGAAGAGGATGAAAAGCTCTGGAGTCAGTTTTGGATGTGACAGCGACTTGCTGGTAGGAACACCAAAAACCGACATCAACATGTATTTATTTCCTTTCGTGCGTACCCTCATTAGCGTGACGGCTGAGGTGGAGTCTGTCCGATCTGACTTTCGGCAAGAGGCAGGGTACCATCTGGACTGGTCACCTGTTAGTCACAGGTCACATAGACAAACAGCAATTACAGGAATGGAACGAGTTTAGGAAACTTATTGGCCAACTTAGCTTGTTGTGGCTAAACAATGGAAAAATCCCCAAGTCACACTTGAGTGCCGTTACCCCAATCGTGTGCCCACATGCAACGCATATGGGGGCACAGGACAGAGACATCCATCCATCCATCCATCCATTAATTTTCTTCCACTTATCCAAGGTCAGATCGTGGGGCCAGAAGCTTAAGCAAAGAAGCTCAGACTTCCTTCTCCCCAGCCACTTTGTTCAACTCTTGGGAATCCCGAGGCTTTACCAGGCCATTCAGGATTCATACTCTCTCCAGCATGTCCTGGGTCATCCCCGCGACCTTCTCTCTGTGTGACATGCCTCCCAGAATACCTCACCAGGAAGGCACCTAAGAGGCATCCAAACCAAATTCCTGAGCCACCTCATTTCTCTCGATGCAGAGGAGCAGTGGCTCGAGAGTCCCTCCTGAATCTCTATGAGAGAGCCTGAATACCATATGGAGTAAAATAAATTCTTCCGCTTGTATCCGGGATCTTATTCTTTCAGCCACGAGCCATAGCTCGTGACCATAGGTGAGGTAAGGAAATTAGATTGACCGGTAAATCAAGGGGTTTGCATTTCAACTCAGCCTCTTCTTCAACACGACAGATCAATATACAGTTTGCATCACTGCTGATGCGAGTAATGATCCGCCTGTCGATCTCCACCTCCAGCTTCCCTGGACTCATGAATAAGACTCCAAGATACTTAAACTCCTCCACTTGAGCCAGGATCTCATCCCCAACCTGGGGACCATGGTCTTAGATTTACAGCTGCAGATTTGTATCCCCAACGCTTCACACTCTGCTGCTAACTGCTCCATTGAGAGTTGGCTTGATGAAGCCAAAAGTCGCATATCATCTGCAAAAAGCAGAAATGCAATACTTAAGCCCCCACATCGAAACCCGTAAATGCGTTGGCTGCATCTAGAAATTCTGTCCATGAATGTTATGAACAGAATCAGTGACCAAGGGCAGCTTTGGCGGAGTGCAGCTCTCAATGGAAACAAATCCGACTTACTACCGGCACCCTCAAGGAAGATGCCGAGGGGGTAGAGCTGGTCCAATGTTCCACGGCCAGGTTGAAAACCAAAATATTCGTTCTGAATAGACCTTACCAAGGAGGCTCAGTAGTCTGATGCCCTCTTGTGCAGTTGGAAAACACCCTCCAGGGGACTACCACCTTTGTCTGCCAATTTGGAGGCACTATCCCTGATGTTCACACAATGTAGTATGGGTGTGTCAACCAGGACGGCCCCACACCATCCAGATCCTTTACCATCCAGGAGGTTTTTTTTTTAAACACTTTGTGGACTTCAATCAGGAGCGCTCACCACAGATTCCTTCACTCTGTTTTGTCAAGGAAGGTACAATTGAGGAGCTCTTCTCTCCACCGAGTCACAATCTCCGCTACACACAGTGTTAATGGTGTACCGCTTCCCCTTCCTGAGACGCCGAATGGTCGACCAGAATTATCTCAAAGCTTTCTGGAAGCTTTTTTCCATATCCTCACTGAACCCTTTCCACGCATGAGTTTTTGCCTCAGCCAAAGCTGAAGCTTTGGTCCCCTTAGCCAGTTGATATCCATAACCATACTTCAGAGTCCCACAGTCCAAAAAATCCTCAATAATACTCCTTTTCCTGCTTGAGGGCATACCTTACCGTTGGTGTCCACCAATGAGTTTGGTGATTATCGCCATGACAGGAAATGGCCACCTTACTCGGCCGTCTTGACAATGGAGGCGCGGAACATGGTCGACTCTGATTCAATGCCCCCCCGGGAGTTGCCGGAGTTGTGAGTTTAAACTCCTTCTGACAGAGCACTCTGCTAGACATTCCCAGAAGACGTTTGGGTCTGCCAGGTCGGACCGGCATCTTCCCCCACTTTCGGACCCAGCACACCAGCTGGTAGTGATGAGTTGACAGGTCCGCGTCTCTCTGCACTTAGGTGTCCAAGACATGCGGCTGTATGTTTGATGACACAACCACAAAATCAATCAGCAAATTGTGGCCTAGGGTGACCTGGTTCCAAGTGCATGAATTGGCACCCTTATGTTTGAACATTGTTCATTAAGGACAATCCTTGATAAGCACCAATGCTTGTCAGCGACATTGCAGGCAAATAATATCCATCAATCTATCCATTTTCTACTCCGCTTATCCTCACGAGGGCCTTGGGTGTGCTGGAGCCCTACCCAGCTGTCTTCGAGCAGTAGTTGGGCTACACCTTGAACTGTTTGCCAGGCAGGATTTGGCCTTTCTCCAACCCATCAGCAGCTCAATAGCCAATGAACTGTATTCCACCATCTTGATATACTTAGCAATCAAATTAATTTTGATTTCAACATGCAAGTGAGATCTTATGAGTGATATTAAGTGATATTATGAGTGTTGTGACATTCATGAACGAGTCAATCTTTTGAACGGCTCTTTTGGAGGTATGATGAGAATTGATTTGTAGCTGTGAGGGGCCGTTCGTTAAACACTTAAACACTGAGGCTAACTGAGTAGACATGCACAATCACATGTCGAGAACAACATCAGTGAAGAACAAATATATGTTGTGTGCAGGTGGCTCGTGAGGCTCACTTCTCAGGTCAGAGCTACCTGGACTTGGCGCTGAGCAACGTTCCTGGGCTCAGGAGCAACTTCTATGCCAGCTTCAGCTTTAGGACAGAGTACAAGGACGGACTCATGTTCTTCCATCACGACAAGGTGACGCACGCTTCCTGTTTGTTGGTGCATGATTTGATGGACTTGCTAAACTGACTCTGTGTGTGTGTGTGTGTGTGTGTGTGTGTGTGTGTGTGTGTGTGTGTGTGTGTGTGTGTGTGTGTGTGTGTGTGTGTGTGTGTGTGTGTGCGTGCATGTACACACATTTTTATTGTGCTTGGGCAGGACGGCATTTGCCAAGTGTTCCTGAATGAAGGTCACGTGGTAGTGAGAGCAGGCAACACCGAGGTGAAGACACAAAAGACGTACAACGACAACAACAGCCATTACGTGGCCATCTACAACAACATCAACGGGTATAGAGCTATTCGACATAGACGGAGTTGACATTCACCTACGTGCGCTAACGTCTACCAATGCCCTCCTCAGAGTGCGTGTTTATATGAATGACGTGCTGGAGAAGTCCAAGGAGGGGCTCTGGCTGGACACCAGGGGCCGTGGTTTGTGGGCCAGCTTGGAGGGGCGCACCTTCTTGGGGGGCATGCCCGATCAGGGCCTACGCAACCTGACAGGATGCATCAGCAATGTCTTCATCAGGAGGTGAGAGTGAAGCTTTGGTAAACTACTGTATGTACAAGAAAGGCATTGTAGGGACCCACAGTTACAAAGAATCAGGAAACTGCAGCATTTACACTACCACGACGAATAGTTAGCTAGTTAGTTCCACCCATTCCTATTTGGAACATTGGGCGACGAGTCTCCTCCATTTGTTCCAGTCACTGGCGACCCTTCTTGCTCCATGCCAGCTGACACCCATCTCACTGAGGTCTTCTTTGGCAGTGTGTCTCCACGTCTTCTTTGGCCTACCTCTCTTCCTCTTTCCACCCTCTGGCATCCAGTCCATGGCCACACTTGCCGATCTCTCTCTTGGCAGTCGGAGTACGTGGCCAATCATTTTCCTTCTCCTTCCAGAGACAATGTCTGACAGTTCAGCTACTCCTGCCCTCCTTATCACCTCCTTGTTGGTGATGTGGTCTCTCCATGAGATCCTCAGGATTGATCTCAGGCAACGCCGATGGAAGACATCTAACTTTTTGGTAATATTGGATGTCTTCATCCATGTCTCACAGGCGTAAATCGCTGTTGGGATGACCACTGACATATAGAGGCGTAGCTTGGTGGCCGTAGTGATGGCTTTTGATGACCAGATGTTGCGGAGGCGTTGGAACACTCCAGCAGCTTTACCAAGTCTACTGTTGACGTCTTTCTCCACATCACCTGTATTCGAGATGTTACTCCCAAGATATGTCATTCATTCATTCATTCATCTTCCGATCCGCTTGATCCTCACTAGGGTCGCGGGGGGTGCTGGAGCCTATCCCAGCCGTCTCCGGGCAGTAGGCGGGGGACACCCTGAATCGGTTGCCAGCCAATCGCAGGGCACACAGAGACGAACAACCATCCACGCTCACACTCACACTCACACGTAGGGACAATTTAGAGTGCACAATCAGCCTGCCATGCATGTCTTTGGAATGTGGGAGGAAACCGGAGCACCCGGAGAAAACCCACGCAAGCCCGGGGAGAACATGCAAACTCCACACAGGGAGGCCGGAGCTGGAATTGAACCCGGTACCTCTGCACTGTGAAGCCGACGTGCTAACCACTGGACTACCGGGCCGCCCTCCCAAGATATGTGAAGCTGTCAATGTGCTCTATGTCATGTTGGTGTAGAGTGGTTGAAGGTGTTGGTGTTGGTTCCCAATAATATGCCAATAATAATAAGGCTAAGAATAATAATATCAATATATGATGTAAAGGATATATTGATGCAATTAAAGTGCTACGACAGGATTTGGACTAACACGACATCCAGCTCAGGTTAAAAACCTGACATAAAGTTGTGACAAGGCAAAAGCATTTTGATGATGATGTAATAGCAGGGAAAGCATACACCGCGCAGATTATAATGTAGACACCATATTGAGTATGTAGTTATTTCTACATATTATTTAAGACCCATTTTGAGGTCCAGCTCTAAAAAAAATTAAAACCGCCCATTAGCTGATTCGCGCACCGTGCAGGGGATCATTTGTCGGATAATTTGCTCAGAAGCAAGTTTTCTATTGAACAGTATGCCTGTGCACTGTGCTAAATGCCAGACAATTGAGGTTCATTGTATCTTTACTAGACGTCTTTCTTTTCGCCATTTTTGCTGCTCCTCTTTTCTTTTTTTCCTTCCCTATGCTCCGGACGGTTAATGTCTTCTTGACAGGTGGGCAATTTACCAGATTTTGCCAGTCCGTAATTCCTCAAATTGAACAAATAACAATCTTGTGCCGCATCGTATGATTAGCATTTACAGTACTGTTGATACAGTTGTTTTAAATATCAATATTCTAATGTGGCTAACAATAAAGTATCAATACAACTGGGCCACAATTAAAATTGTGAGGTACAGTATTTGTCTTGTTATTGCTTATCCGTAAGACACTGTGGCAATGTTGTGATTTCTGACATCATTATTGCTTATGCGACAGTGCCGACACAATTGATTCAAATCCAGGTATTTGCTGTATCGCATCATTATCGCTTCTTAGTGCAGTGTGAATACAATTGGATCAAGCGTTAATGTTGTGATGTAATATTCAATCACACTCCAGTTTTGACACGACTTGATCAAATATCAATATTGTAAATGTTTTTCATCATTATCGCATGTGCTACAGTGTCAAAGACCGTATCGCTCTTAACTGCAGTATGAAAAGAATAGTTAGTAATGGCAAGGCAAGGATGTTTGACGTTGAGCAAGAATCACAAAAGCTGTTTAATGTGTTTGTCATCAGGGAGACCAGTCCTCAGATGGTGGTGAATCTGCTGAAGGTCAGAGAAAATGTCAATGTTCCTCTCAACTGTCCTGCCGCCACAAAGCCTCAGCAGATTGTGTCCGTGCCACCCAAACACAACAGCAGGCCCAAGGTATGCACGCAGACATGCCAGGTCCTGGTCTCAAATTATTATTTTTTTCCACGATCCTACTTTGCTATTTTATCGATAAGATGTAATAATAAGGTAAATATATAACGAGAGTCTTGGTTGGGAAACACTGCTGCATATGCATACACACCCACAGCGCAGTATGTGTCCACTTTTCAGGGAAAAAATAAGAAGCTGTCAGGGTCACGGAGTCGCAACACCAGGGAGTCGTGCCAGGACGTGCTGCTGGAGCAGGAATTGGGAGCAGTGCAATTTAGCGGCTCAACGCTAAGCTACCAACGCTTCGACTCAGTTCCTGCTTCCCTGAGCATCAAGTGAGTGTTACCACTGTGCAGATGGAAAAGTAGATCTGAGTTTATTGTATACATAATAGTTTCATGTATGTTCTTGTCATTTTGTATTTGTCTGTAATTTTTATATTCAATATTCATTTACTGTATGCAGTAAAATACATACTTTATGTCAATGGACAAGTTATCCCAAAAGTCCGTATTCCTACCCTCCCCCTTTTTTATTGCTTCAGTTACCTTTGGGACAGACATGCAAACGTGTTTGACATCTTAGACTTTATAGTTTTTGGAAGCATAGCATGCCCTTACCCATTACAGCAACGTTGCAAAATTGCTGCCTGCCAAGAAGTGTTTGTGACCCCAACCTCAGGTGAATGGTAATTTGAGAAGCTTGAGGTGCAATGATGCTCTCCATGGCAACTTTCTGAAAACAGGATGTGTTCTTAAACCGCACAGTGTAAGGCGTGCCACTTGCACCGCCGATGAGAATTTGGAACTCATTGAGCCAGTATTAGAGCAAAGACGGTAAAGTCTACCGGGAGGGCCGCACTTGGAACCCAGCATCAGCAAAGGTTTAATTCAGTGATTTTGCTCCAGCGAGTGATAAAAACCTTACTCATACCATGACCAACTTCAGGTTGAAATCTACATGAGTTGAAGCTGTCAAAAGTAAGTGGTGCTTGGATCGATTGGCCACCAATTAGTTTCAGTGGATGTGACTGGTATAGAGCAGGGGTCGGCAAACCAAAATGTTGAAAGAGCTATATAGGACAAAAAAAACAAAAAACAAATGTCTGTAGCCGCAAAAAAATAAAGGCCTTCTATAAAACGTACAATGAAAGATTGTTTTCGCTTTTCTTAGTGTCAGTGAAGTGATCATTAATTTCCGTTTTTCGGAGGCTGTCTTTGAACGCCTCTCGAGTTGAACGAGAAGAGAGACTGTCTGTGTTTGTCGAGACTGTTAAAAGCATAAATAAAGTGTACGTTTTGAAAAATCAACATCACAGCTCTCCTTTTTCGGAGCTGCAACATGTATCTATATCTATTTGAGCTATTTTAGCCTACTATCGAAATCTTTTTCCATTTTCAAACATTTTTTATAAAGCTCCAGGGAGCCACTAGATGTCGCTAAAGAGCCGCATGCAGCTCTAGAGCTGCGTGTTGCCGATCCCGGTATAGAGGTAAGCTCTTAAGCCCGACCCAACCCTTCTCTCTCGCTGACTTTTTTTTTTGGTGATAAATATATCTTTAGTGCGTTGAGTCGGGTCGGGCCTAAAATGTCAATCATTGCTTCGGGTCGGGCTTCTCTCTCGCTGACTTTTTAAAAAATTAAATATATGCTTAGTGCGCTGAGGCGTTTCAAGGCCATGAATAGTTTTGGCCACGAGAGACCGTGGTTCGCCAAAAAACAGAAGTCGCCTCATCACAACATGTACTGTACTAAACTCTTGCAATGACAATTCAAAGAACTCCTTCCTGTCTGTCTATTATCCACCCGTCATTGTTCTTCTTCTTTGTCTCTCTGCTTCTCTCTCTTAAAGTGCCGCGTGAGATTCTTAAGGACGTACTGCCGCTGTGGTTAATGGCCCAATTTTCAACCTGTCAAAATGACAGATGGCCTTAAATTTTTCCCATCAACGCTTAAAAAAAAAGGTCAATGATGGGAAATTGTCGGTTAACGTACCCTCTGCACAAACAAAAATATAAAAGAAGCAAGTAAATGTTTATACAGTCTTGTTTAACTTTGATTTCATAACAAAAACAGGCTTTAATTTGTTAGCATAAATCACCCCTCCTCCTCCCGAGTCCTCACAAATAAAATGGGAAATTTCGGGTTTGCTTCGTGCTCGGACCTGCAAATCAAGTTAATTGGTCGGGCTTGGGCCGGGTCGGGCTTTTACACCTGCGGGTTGGGTCGGGTCGTGCTGGATTTTTTAGGCTATCTTACCTCTAGATTGGTATTTGTCGATCAATGCCTTTCATTGTTGATCCCAAAAAAACCAACACCCGCAGCTCGTGCTTTGCAGCCTGCTTTTAACTCAACTACACTGTGTGCAGTGTAGCGTCCTTTCCCCCCACTGCACATGTTGCTAATCAAACTGGTAATTGAATTAACCAAAAATGTTTACCGTAAATTCCGGGCTACAGACCGCACCTGATTAAGAGCCGCATGCTCAGATTTATGAAGAAAAATCAATTTTGTAATGATATGCGCCGCACCATATTATAAACCGCTGGCCAATGAGTAGGCGGGGGTTTGCTTCTGCATCCCTGCCGCCTGGAGCGCCTCCAGGTGAGGCCGCGGACGCAGTCCCCCGTTGAGCCCCTGCAGAAAAAAAAAACGCAGAATTTCTTAAGGTTAAAATAATCTCCATATTTTTATGAGCATGATAAATGCATTTGCACAACGAAATTACACTGAAACACATAATAAGAGGCCAGACAATGAGATATCTTGATGCGCATTTGCGTAATTACGAGGAGAAATACTGCAGCCCACTAGGCTTTAAATAGAATAATGCAGTCACCTTTTTTATTTACAGTCCGAGTGAGAGGCAAATCAAATTTCTTCGTCCATATTTATTATTTCATCTGAGCTGATGGAATTCTCCGCTATCTTTGTTTGTGTGAATCTGCGGAAGCAAGTTTGTCCTCGTAATTGGGAGGGAGCTCAAGTTTATGTATTGAAAAATGTAAACAAACGTTATTATTAAACAAATCAACATCTACTGTATTACCACATAAACACATTGATAATTGGCACCAATAACGATTTCCCCAGGTACCGGGAATCAAACATTTCAGGCACAGAGAATTTGATCCCTTCAAGGCATGGCCTCATTTTATATACCGGTACTTGATTTTTTTTTTTATCATTCTAATTTGCCAGGGTTATTCACCTGAATTCTCATTTGAAATTATGCCCAACTTCAAATTATAAATCAGCCTTCATGCTAACTTTACTCAGGTACTCAGCATGTTAGCATCATCTCCACGGTGCAAGATGTGAAATGCTCATTGGGTCTGCCGTTGTTTGCACTTTTTGTTCTTGGATTACCATCTTTCTGTGTTAATCCACTGCCTGTTGGCATGTTAGCATTCTCTACCGATCTCTGTTGGCTTGAGTAAAGAGTTTTGCAAATGAACTACATGAGTCAGTGCAGGCTGTCAGCATCATTTTGTCATTTATTTTGTTTTTGTTTAAAAACTGTAATTCAAATGCTGCTGTTCAAATCATTTGACATGCCAATAATAAGAGGTGCTCTCTGCGCAGGCCTCACATCTCACTTGCCGTAAAGATCAACTCATCGGAAGGTTTGATCCTCTACACGTCGGGCGGCGTCCTGTCGCTGGCCGTGTCGGAGGGTCATTTGGTGCTGTCTCTGGGAAGGAAGAGGAAGGTTGGCCTGCGCAGCCGCACCAAGATGGACGACCATCAATGGCACATGGTGAGTGAGTCAAGCAAGCGCTGACGTGGCGTGGTCGAATGAAAGCTAAAATGGCGACTCGGCTCTGTCTTCAGGTGTTCATTAAGCGTGACACGGATAAAGTCAGTATGATCGTGGATGGGATCAGCGCTCAGTCCAGGAAGATTCCTGCAGGAGAGCGCACGCGTATCAGTGCTCCGTTATTTGTGGGAGGAGTGCCACAGCAATCTCCAATGTCTGACGCCCACTCTGGCTTTACCGGCTGCGTCCGTGACCTGACGCTGAACGAGAGCCCCGCGGGAAGCCCCGCCCACAGCCAAGGCGTGGTCCCTTGCTTCCAGAAGCCTGTGCAGCCGGGTGCCTTCTTCACAGGAGACGGAGGACATGTAGTCGTCGGTGAGCAGCTGTTTTGTCGCCGCTGTTTCTTGCATTATCGTGTGATGACAATGATGTGAGACTCCTGTACTTCCTGCCAGGTGAACTACTAGTCCTGGGTGGAGACCTGGAGGTCAGATTGGAAGTGCGTCCGGTGTCCGACTCTGGGCTGTTGTTACAGGCTGGGACGATGTCTGGCCAGCATCTGATATTGACGCTGCGCAGAGGAGAGGTGACACAGTGGAGGGGGCATTCATTATATCTTAGATCTCATCCCTGTGTCATGACAACACGCACAAGAGCCACTTTTGCATTGTTCATCCTCCACCCCAAAACAGCCTGTTTACACCCTGCGGTCGCTTTTCCATTACACTTTTTGACGACTGTGCGGTTGCCATGGATTCATTCTTGAGAACCTGGTCCTAGAATGTAGGACAAGGTGGGCTGTGACATCACTGTCATCTGATTGACCGACAGATGTAGGCAATACAGCAAGGAACTCGACTTCACACACCCATTTCCTGGTTTTAAGCAAGCGCACTTGAGTGACTCAGTGCAAGCTATCCATTCAAGTGAATGAGAGTGACCTCTCATTCACTTGAATGGACAAGCTACACGCTGATCGAAAAAATGTCCCCAAGGGTCACTATTCTCTCCACTGGTACATATGAAATTATAAATATGGTTGAATGTTCATGTAAAATGCATCACGTGTGTACTGTATGCATTGTATTTTTGTCTTGGCGGCGGCCGGCTGTCTCTTGCTGGTTGAAATCTGGAAATTGATTTTTCATCTGTGTGCATTTGAAGAGCTGTAATTTGTGATAATGCATATAATGCAACTGCAATTGTTATTTTTAATCGACGCAAAACAAGTGTCTAGGGCACGTGAAACACTGCGAGTGTGCAATAGTGGCTCGCACAGTTGATCCCGCACCAATTGATTGGTTCTTGCTCTAATGAAGACCCAATGGAGGCCAGGCAGAGCGGGGCCAGGCCATTCAAGAATCTATAATGGGAACATTGCCTTTGGTGTTCTGTGTTTAGGTGACGCTGTCTATGAACAGCGGTAAAGGTGATGTCTTCTTGTCGTTGACACCAGAAGAGGCCCTCTGCAACGGACGCTGGCACACCATTGCAGGTGAGTGGCAAGACCAAAATACCCTCCACCACCACACTCCGTTGGATGGCTCATGCCGCTCTTTTGGTCTCTAGTGGTGAAGAAGAAGAACATCCTGCAGCTTCATGTGGATGCAGACAGTCAACGTGGCGCCGGACCCAAACATGGCCGTTCAGCAGTGGCCAGAGAAGTGGTTTACCTCGGAGGAGTTTCTGGTTAGTGCTGTACAGTGTCCCCCTGTTAATCAATCAAACATGTTATCAATATGGTCAACATGGAAACAAATCTTCTCCTCCAAGCTTAAACTGTCATCAAGATCGTCTTCAGTGTTCATAATAAAATGCTCTCCTCATCCTGTCCACCAGATGGCGGTACCGCAACACCAGGCCTGCCCGCCTTCCGCGGCTGCATCCGTCATGTGACCATCAATGGTCGCCCCTCTCCATTCAACAAAGCTCTGTCCGTTCGGGGCGAAGTGGGGACACACGGCTGCCCTATTGATTAGCACAAACACACGTGTTTATGCATTCTTAGCTTCACATTCCATGGGTGCAAATGGTGGCGGGTGACGTTTGACAAGTTAATTTATATCTATGAGAATAATTATTGTCTGTTTTGTAATTGATATCTACGGGGTGCTCCAATGTGTGTGTGCACTTGCATTTACAGTACAATCACTATCACCTGCACACTGAAATGATCTTAGCGTATATGATATCAATGCAACGTATCATTGCAATTCACAGATACCTCGTACATGTTCTCGTGATATCATTGCCGTATTCGACAGACTACATCTCGACACTATTTTTAGCTCTAATTGGGCAGGATCACATGATGTGAGCATGTGTGCCACGTTAAACTTTCATGTATTCACTTTTGTTTCATGTTATGCTCCCTAACCATGTTCACCTTTTGTTTTTGCATGTACTTTGGAATTAAACTTGTAAAACAAAAACACAAATCAAGCTTTCTTTATTTCTTTATGCAAAGAAAACACTAAACGTGTTTGAGAAGAACAAGAGTAGGTGTATCAAGTAAAGTTTTTTTTTTTTCAGACAAAAGTTCTTCGAAGGAAAGAGCAAATTGAGCACCATATCGAATGTAACACCACACCACAGACACAAACGTGACGTGAGGGTCTGCTGGGAACATCTCACAGAATCCCCTATCAGAAAGAGTTTCAACTCCCACCTCCTCCAGAACATCACCGACATCCCATGGGAGTCGGGGACATCGAGTCCGAATGGACCGTGCTCCACGCCTCCATTGTTGAAAAGGCCAACCAGAGCTGTGGCCATTAGGGATGTGAATCTCAGCTCTGAGGACGATTCGATACACATCTCGATGCACTACCAGTGATGCGATACTTAAACGATACATGGAATTTTCTGGCGACACGATGCGATACGTTTCACTGTTTTCACGATGTGATACGATGCGATACACATTTAGTTCATATCAATGCGATACGATATAATGCGATTTGTTTGCGATATTGTGTGATTAAACATGATGCAAATAAGCAAAGAAAAAAAGGTTTAAAAAAGATGGAATTCAGTATGGTATTACAAAAAGGATACCGCTTTATTCCTTATAAACAGTAGAACATGTAAAACAACTTATTTAAGCCCTTTCACATTGGGTTTTGTGCAAAGAAAATGTAAACAATTTGGCACCTGAGACTCACAGCTGTCGCTGTGAGTGTAAACACAAACAGACTACTCTCACTGAGTGTCTTATATGAAATATCCATCTCCATAGGACAGAAAATAAAATACGATTTAAACAATACGGCAGTCACAGGCTCAAAGCTGCTGTGTGTATTGTAGCGAACACACAGACCACTCTCACGGAGTGTCACAAAATGAAATGTTGACTCTCCCTATTTTCACCAGGATAGGTTTCACCTGGTCTACTGTAAATGTTTTTTGCGAGGACAAATTAAGTGTGTGTGCTATGCATCGCACATGCGGCTTCATTTCTGCGCCAGACCCCGCCAGTATCATGATAGTGGCATTGTCCGTGACTAACGCTGGCTTAATTCTTATCGCCAATGTTCAAACGCCGCGCAGTAACTCCGCAAGGTGTGGGACTCACAGAAAACTCTGGTCTGAAGAACGAAGTTTAGCATTTGCCAATACTTGTCAACGTGGTGTGCCGTCACCTTTATATATGAGTCAGTAGCGCAAGACGTCCACCCATCAACTGTAAGTGCAACTCTTTGCGCAGTCTTCAGCGACACAGTAATCTCACTTCTCACTTTGTTGTACAGATCGGGAATGTTAGTAAGTGAACACAGACCTGTCTGGTATTTTATACCTGGGTTCCAAAACGTGCACGAGCTGTCTGTAACCCTCGTTGTCCACCACGCTATAAGGCTGGAGGTCTTTGCATATGAAATAAGCAGTGGCCTCAGTTATAGCCATTGCGCGGTCACAGTGAGCTGCAAGGGGACCCCCAAAATAAGAGGTGATTTTTTTCTGATCCTGACCTGGTTTGCCAAGAGTTTCTCCGGTGTCCGACGAGGAACTGGACGGGGAGGGAGGAGAGGGGGCGGGAAACTTGTCGGTGATGGCTTCTTAGTGCGACATTCTTTGCAAATTACTGAGGTTGTATCAAGCTTTCCGTCTTTCTATTCGAAGCCGTAGTATTTCCAAACATAAAATCTGAATGTTGCAGGTGCATTAAATATAGTAGTTTCCTCGCTGCTGCTTGCGCGAACTTCCATAGTGTTTCGGTAGTAGTGTACTGTGTTTCACTCTGTTCTGTTCTTACTATACAAACAGAGTGGACGGTTAAAGCTTTGCTTACTAGACTTTAATAAGACATAATACTGTGGAAGCAGACATACGGAACTCAGTCTCGTAACATCGGGGAGAACACACGTCACTTCCGGTTCCCTCACCCAAAGCTGTCCCCCTAGCAACAACTCTAACTAACAATACTATTGTTACATCTTTTCTTTTTTCAATTTGAAGCATAGACGTATAATGTAATCATTTAACTTTCTTAGCTTCACAAAACTTCCACTATATACATACTAGAAAATAATGACATGCATAACTGTCAACATAAAGTGTCACTTTCAGTGCATTAGTTGCGAATTAACCCAAATTAAAGTGTCAAAGTACAATCTTTGTAAAAACTAAAATAGTGCATTTACTTGCTACTGTTTTCATACACAACCTCGTCGGTATTCTCAAACTCTTATATACAAACAAATTATACATTGACATTTCTTTCCCTTTTTTTTTTCTCTTTTTTTTTTTCTTTTCACAAATAGTCAATGCCATTGTGCTCACTGTGTGTAGTCCTCCAAGTATTTTGGCTGGTTTACTTGACGACCTGATCTTGTGACAACTTTGGTCCGGTCCTCACTGCCACAATGCTGGGTAGTGTCCTCACACGGTGCAGTACTCTGAGTCCCGTCCCTCGTCGAAATGATGGATGCTGCGTCACGTTCTTGTCTGAGGTGTCGTCGATTCCTCCTCAGAACACCTCCCGATTCCAGCTCCACCTCATAGGATCTGTTGTCCACGGGTCTGACTACTCGTGCGGGTTTCCATACTCCATGAGGATCCAAGGGCTGCACTCTCACCTTGTCTCCACTCCTCAGGGCATTCAAATTCCTCGCTGTGCGGTTGTAATATTTCTCTTGACGGTATCGGTTTTGTCTGATTCCTTGCTCATCATCTTGAAGCTCTGGTTCCAGAAGAGTATCCTTTGTAGGGAGGAGGGTTCTCGTCCTCCTGTTCAGAAGTCGTTGTGCTGGGCTAGTCACAAGACCTTGGCTCGGTGTGTTACGATGGTCCAACATTGCTAGATAAGGGTCCCGTCCATCCATTGCAGCTTTTCTCATAAGAGCTTTGGCTGTCTTCACTGCAGATTCCGCCTTCCCATTACTCTGCGCGTAACCCGGCGATGACGTCCTGTGTTTGAATTCCCATAGCCGGCTGAAACGTTTGAACTCTTGGGAGGTATACTGTGGCCCATTATCTGATACCACAATATCCGGGATCCCTTGTCTTGCGAAATGTGCCTTAAGTTTTCGGATAACTGTCACACTTGTTGTGTCCGGAAGATAATCCACTTCCCAGAAATTGGAATAATAATCTACAGTTATCAAATAGTCCTTGCCATGGAATGAGAACAAGTCTGTTCCGACCTTTGCCCAGGGTCTGTATTCCATGTCATGCTTTTTGTTGCAATGTTCTTCTTTTGGTACAGGTATTAGTTCTTTTGTTACAATGCTGTCCACAGTCATGATGTTCTCATATTGTACTCGGATCAGCTTCATGTCTTTACTTGCCTTTCTGCCTAGGATTGGTACACCTCCTTCCATGTTCACTACTTGAAACAGCACTCGGTACAGTTTATTATTTCTGGGGTTTCTTATCTTGACTCGACACTGGCCCAATGGACTCATTTTGGATTTATTGTACATGACCAGAACTTTGTCAGAATGTTCCAACCTCACCTCTGGGTGTAGAAGATGTAGAGGGATGACATTACAGGTCGCTCCACAGTCTATTTGAAACTTGACTTGTCTCGTGTCAATTAGCATTCCAGCAACTAGTTGTTTTTCTTGCTTATGCTTGTCACTCATTTGGTTCACTTTCTCTTTTGTCTCCAGTTTGTGGCTTATCATCAGAACATCTTCATATTCATCTTTGTCTTGCTCCTCAACAGCATTTAGTGCTCTGTCAGTCTTACTGTGTGTATTTTTCGTCTTACACATTACAGCAAAATGATTATCCTTTCCACATTTTTTACATTGTTTTCCGAAAGCAGGACACTTCTTTTTATTTCTCTCGTGGGTCTTGCCACAAAATTTACAGCAAACCTCACTTTTGCTTGTCTTCTCTTGTTTGAGTGAACACACTTCATTCACTGTCTGCCCTTGCAATGTTTTGCAGTTTTCTCTCGACAGTTCTGATGCTCTGCAAATCTTCATGCATTTTTCCAACGTTAGATTATCTTCTCTTAGCAGCCTTTCTCTCAGCCCATTGTCGTTTGTGCCACACACAATTCTATCTTTTATCAAGGAGTCTTTTAACTGCTCAAAATTACAGGTGCTGGCCAAAACTCTTAATTCTGTGACGTACTTGTCCACATTTTCTCCCTTCGTTTGATCTCTCATGAAGAACTTGTATCTCTCCACGGTTTCGTTTAACTTAGGGTTACAATGTTCGTCAAACTTTCTCATCATATCCCTCACGGTGTTCCTTGCAGACACATCATCGCTCAACCACGTGTTCAGCAGTTCTCTACCTTCTTCTCCTATGAGGTAGTGAAACAGCTTGCATCTCGTGGCTTCCTCAGTGTTCGGCATCGTCAGGTCCACGTACAGTGTGAATTCCTCTTTCCACGTCTTCCATGTCTTTGCCAAATTGCTTGAATCCAAAGAAAGAATCGGCGGCGGTCTCAGGCCTTCCATCGTAGCGTCTGTCCGCAGTTAGCTTTCGTGCTAACGTCCGCAATTAGCTTCCGTGCTAACGAGCTAGCGTTTCGTCCAACACTCTCTTCACGTCGCCAATTTCTATACACGCGCTGCCACCATGTTTCGCTCTGTTCTGTTCTTACTATACAAACAGAGTGGACGGTTAAAGCTTTGCTTACTAGACTTTAATAAGACATAATACTGTGGAAGCAGACATACGGAACTCAGTCTCGTAACATCGGGGAGAACACACGTCACTTCCGGTTCCCTCACCCAAAGCTGTCCCCCTAGCAACAACTCTAACTAACAATACTATTGTTACATACTGTACTGTATGTGACTCACGGCTTCCGTCCGTATTCATCACAAAACGCAAAATAATGATGGTGCATTCATCGCACCTAGGAAAGGGCAGATAAGTGACGTTTAACATGAATAAAACGGCGCTTGCATCGGATTTTACCGATACTCACCAACGCATCGTGATGAATCGAGATTTCACCTGTCAATTGCGTCATAGCCAGTGAATGAGCCGATGCACTCGCATCGCGCACGTGCGCATCGATTAATATCGATTCTTTTCCACACCCTTAGTGTCTGTCAGGACAGAAACCCTCAAATCCATTGGTTGACACGAGCGGTGACGGATGTCGTCAAGCTGAAGGAGTCCTATTGGTTCTTTTTGGACCATGGGACTCCAAAGGCAGCTAATGTCGATCAACTGGTCGAGTAGAACTGAGCTTTGGTCTTTGCTGAGGCCAAAACTTGAATATGGAAGGAGTTTATGGAGAACGACTTCCGGACGACTTTGAGAAAATTCTGGTCCACCAACCGGCATCTCGAGAGGGGGAATCAGTGCCCCATCAACATTGTGTAAATTAGGGATGGGGGGCTGCTGACCTCACCCCAAGAGGTTGTGATTCCATGGAGAGAGTACTTCAAAGACCTCAACTCCACCGACACGTCTTCCTCTGAGGAAGCAGGGTCTGAGGACACTGAGTTGGGCTCTCCTATCTCTGTGGTTGAAGTCACCGATGTGGTTAAAAAGCTCCTCGGTGGCAAGGCCCCAGGGGTGGATGAGATCCGCCCATAGTTGTTCAAGGGTCTGGATGTGGTGGTGCTGTCCTGGTTGACACACCTCTGCAACATGGGGTGGTCATCGCATTATTGTTGAAGTAACGCCATAATGCATGATTAATGATAAGGTTGTTTATTTTTGATACAGTGATCCCCCCCTCACTATATCACATTTCTTTTACCGCAGCTTCAGTACATCGCAAAAAAAAAATCAATATATTGATTTTTTATATATATAAAAAAAAAGGTCACATTTGTGGACTGAGATGTCCGATGTTGTTCCCGGGATCTGTTGCAACCACTCATCTCGTTTGGAGGTCACTGCCCCGAGTGCTCCGACCACCACAGGCACGACTGTCACCTTTACCTTCCAGGCTCTCTCCAGCTCCTCTCTGAGCTCTTGATATTTCTCGAGTTTCTCGTGTTCCTTCTTTCTGATGTTTCCATCACTTAGGACCGCTACATCCACTACAACGGCTTTCCTCTGCCCTTTATCAATGATCACGATATCCGGTTGGTTCGCCATTACTATCTTGTCAGTCTGGATCTTGAAGTCCCACAGGATCTTCGCTCGGTCATTCTCCACCACCTTGGGAGGTGTTTCCCATTTTGACCTTGGGGTTTCCAGTCCATACTCTGCACAGATGTTTCGGTAGACTATGCCAGCCACCTGGTTATGGCGTTCCATGTAGTCTTTCCCTGCCAGCATCTTACACCCTGCAGTTATGTGTTGGATCGTCTCGGGTGCCTCTTTGCACAACCTACACCTTGGGTCTTGTCTGGTGTGGTATATCTGGGCCTCAATGGCTCTGGTGCTCAGGGCCTGCTCCTGAGCAGCCAGGATGAGTGCCTCTGTGCTGTCCTTCAGGCCAGCCCTCTCTAGCCACTGATAGGACTTCTTGAGATCAGCCACTTCAGTTATGGTCCGGTGGTACATCCCGTGTAGGGGCTTGTCCTCCCATGATGGTCCCTCTTCCAGCATCTCATCCTCTGTTCCCCATTGTTTGAGACATTGATGTATTCACGGAGCTTGGATGTTTCATCCTGGACAGTGGCTCTCACACTCACTAGTCCCCGGCCAAATATAAAACTTCATTTCAACGTCAGATTTTGTCTTTGAATTGAGGTAATAAGTTTTAAATTAACTTTATGGTCAAGTATGAAGAGATGGGGTTTTTTTTTAATGTACAGGATTCGATTCGCATTGCAGCAAACTGAATCAAAATTAATTTCATTGTATTTCAGTGCACGCTGCAATTCGCTGGCAACCAGTTCAGGGTGTCCCCCGCCGACTGCCCGATGACAGCTGGGATAGGCTCCAGCATCCCTGCTGACACGGCCTGAAGGAAGACCAGTTGGAAAGTGGATCCTAAAAACGGCATACTCATATAAATAGCGAGACAACAATATTTATTTCCAAAAATGCAAGAGACCAACAAAGTACAAACAGAAATTGCTGGCGACGAACAGGCAGGAAAACCAATCAAAAGCAAAAATCACTTGCAACCAGCAAGGAAAATTTGACAACTGAAAATCCATAAAAATGAAATGACCAAAGTTCAAATACACCAACAGAACACTAGTCTAAATTTATCTTGGTGAAAAGGACACTTACTAAACAAAAAGCAATTGAGACAAAAGAAACTAGGAGCGAGAGCAAGAGTCCTAGAAATGGCACTTGGGCATAAACAGCGATCAAGGTCAATAATCCGAGAAGGAGATGAGATATGAAGTCATAGTCCTATACAGTGCAGCTTGATTGGTTGACAAGACACAGACACAGAGTCATGCCCACTAGTGATGTGCTCCGCGGGTCGAATCCCTGAAGCGTGTGCCGCGTTATCTAGATGAGTGGTTCATGAATGGGGAGCCGAAGCGCGTGTTGATGACGTCAGTGGTGACGTTTGAAGCTCTACGAAGGGGGTGTACCATGTGACTGATTCAGGAAAGGATGCGATCGGTTCGACTGTGGTTCGAAATGAAAGCGGCATAGAAACGCTATGGATTCCCCTTCAAACCAACTTGCTATCACATATCTATGCACCCCTGCTTCACCAGTACCATGTGAAAGAGTTTTTTCAAAAGCAGGTGAAATTCTCTGCAAAAAAAGAAACCGCCTGAGTCCAAGAACTTTGGATAAAATATTGTTTTTGAATAAATACGAATATGCACTTTATTTTACCTTCTTATTTCACATTTTCACTTGTTGCATAGGCACAAACATAGACATAGTAAAACAGAACACTCCTCAAATACATATTATTATGTGTTCAGAGCATGGTTTACACCCCACCATTTTATTGCATGCACCAAGCATGTTATACATTTTCCTGTCCACATGATGGCGTAGTCGAGGAAATGATTCATCTTGAAGCCCCGAATCGTGTGTGAAGCATTTCCCTGCAGGGCTTCATTGCTTCATGGGGCTTCATTTTGCCATCACTAATGCCCACTACTCCAGCTGGTGCTGAAACAAAACAAAACAAAGCAGAGCAGAACAGGACACCCGCGACCCTTGTGAGTGTGCGGATTAGAAAATGGATGGATATATTTCAGTGCTTCCCATACCAACTGACTGCGATATTCTTCAAACAAATGTGGAAATGAGAGTCAAATATAACTGAAAGGCTGTTTTATGTAAAACAGATTCAAATTATATGGCGGCCATGAAGCCAGCTATGGGGGCCCCAGAAAGGGTTCTTTTTTATCATGTCCAAAATTCCTGGCAGCACCTCCGACTGTAAAGTCGCCTGCATTTTTTACTGAACTCAATTGCGCCTGAAACTCTAACGTTGATGAGCGGTTTATTTAAAAATTTGCGTGCTTCAGTCTCTCAGTTTAGACCAGTGTTTTAGAAATCTTTTTCGAGCCAAGGCACATTTTTTTCATTGAAAAGAAATGAAACAGCACACCACTACCAAAATGTGAAAAAGCTTATTTTAACAATTGAGCGTTATATTGTTACTATAAGCGTTTCTTTAACATTGAAAATTAACGCAATATTACAACACATTGAATAGGAATCAAATCAGCATCAATCCAATATTTGGTGCATTCGTTTTAATGGCAAGTCAAATATAGTCAATTACTTTAACTTTGTCCTGGGTATGACGTAATTGTCCTGGGTATGACGTAATTGTCCTGGGTATGACGTAAAACTGCATCCGACCGGGAGAGGGATGGGCGCCGCCAGGTCTAATTGCCCAAGACACACCACATGACGACAACTACAGCTTCAACCATACCGGCTCGGTCGTCGCCCGGGTCAACAAGGACCGCGCCTACCGTTGGCCACCAGGACGGAGGTGGAAAGTTAACTACTGGGAAACTCTGCAGGTTCCGCGCTAGAGACAACATAGTGATAGGAACCTGGAACGTAAGAACACTAACTGCTGATGGGAAACCTGAAGAGTTAGCCCACGAGATGGACCAATACCGCTGGAATATCTTGGGCATTAGCGAACTACGCTGGAAAGGATTCGGTGAAACATCAACCGACAGAGGCCACAAGCTCCATTTCAGCGGCAAGGAAGACAAACACCAGCAAGGTGTTGGATTCCTTATTCATAAAGACATCACGGACACTGTCATGGGCTGCCGGCCAGTTTCAAGCAGACTCATTAGTATTCGCATGAGAGCAACCCCATTTAACATCACCATCATTCAGGTCTATGCACCAACATCCACATATGATGACAGTGAAGTGGAGGATTTTTACGATCAACTGCAAGCAGTCCTAGATCAAACTCCAAAGAAGGACATAATTATTGTGCAAGGGGACTGGAACGCAAAGGTTGGAGAAGACGCTTATTCCAACTGGAAAGACACATGTGGTCCATATGGCAACAGCGAGACCAACGACAGAGGCCTAAGGCTCTTGGAGTTCGCCAGGTACAACAACTTACTGCTAGCGAACACACTTGGCCTCCGTAAGGCTTCCAGACGATGGACCTGGCACAGCCCCTGTGGAGAATACCACAACCAGATCGACTACATCTTGGTCAAGAAACGCTTTCGCTCAAGCGTTAACACCGGCGGGACGTGCAGCTTTCCAAAGGCAGATATTGGGAGTGATCATGACCTTGTCCTGATGTCATTCCGCCTGTTCTTAAAGAAGATCAAAAGCTCCAAGTGCGCAAGACTGAAGTTTGATCTGGATAAACTGCGAGATCCTGAGGTGGCAGAAGCCTTCAAAGCAATGATAGGAGGGAGGTTTGCACCACTGCTCACCCTGGGCGCAGAAGAAATTGATGTCGATACCATGACCACCACCTTGAACACAGTCGTAACCGAAACAGCCACAGAGATTCTTGGCAAACTCCGCCCAAAGAAAAAACCTTGGGTCACTAATGAACTGCTAGACTTGTGTGACAAGCGGAGAGCCCTGAAGAAGAGTAAGAACTCACCTGAAGGATCTGACGCCTATAGAGAAATCAACAAGAGCGTCAAGAAAGGCATGCAGTCAGCAAAACAGAACTGGATTGAGGGAAAGTGCCAAGACATTGAGAACAGCCTGAATGCCAACAACAACAACACCAAGAAGGCATATCAAACTGTTAAAGAGCTAACACAACCAAAGCAGACCAGAGTCTCTGCTATACAAAGCAAGACCGGTGTATGCCTATCGGAAGAACAAAAGATCTTGGACAGATGGACTGAATACTGCTCCGAGCTCTACAACCACACTTTAAGCGGCGATCCAACAGTCTTGACGTGTCCTCAATCGACGGAGGAAGAAGACACACTCCCTATCCTTCGTGAAGAAGTTGAGGCAGCAGTGCGAGCACTGAAAAAGGGAAAAGCAGCTGGAGTGGACAACATCCCAGGAGAGCTTGTGCAAGCAGGGGGACAAGCCATGATTGACATTCTCACCATCCTTTGTAATAAAATCTGGCAGAGTGGGGAGTGGCCCACATCATGGACCCAGTCACTCATCATCACAATTCCGAAAAAAGGCAATCTACAACTGTGCCAAAACCACCGCACCATCAGTCTGATTAGCCATCCCAGCAAAGTCCTTCTGAAGATCCTACTGAATAGGTTAAAACCTCAAGCTGAACTGATCATAGCTGAAGAACAGGCTGGATTCAGGGCAGGACGGAGCACCACAGAACAAATATTCAACCTAAGGATTATCAGCGAGAGATATCTGCAGCATCAACAACATCTCTACCACGTGTTCGTAGACTTCAAGAAAGCCTTTGATCGGGTATGGCATGCAGCACTGTGGACAACCATGAGAATATACAACATCAGCCCTAACCTTATCAGAGTCATACAAGATCTGTACAGCAAAGCTACCAGTGCAGTTCTCTACAACGGAGCCATCGGTGACTGGTTCAAGACAACAATTGGAGTGCGCCAAGGATGTCTTCTCTCTCCCATACTCTTTAACATCTTTCTTGAGCGTGTTATGGCGGATGCCTTGGCGGACCACGAAGGAAGTGTCAGCATAGGAGGTAGACCAATTACAAACCTTCGTTTTGCTGATGACATCGACTTGCTTGCTGGAGAAGAAAATGAACTTGCTGGCCTAATTCAAAGGCTTGAGAACACCTCCAGAGCATATGGTATGGAGATCCATGCCGACAAAACAAAAATCATGACCAACAACAACAATGGCATTCTCTCTGACATTGAAGTCAATGGACAGGCACTAAACTGTGTATCGAGCTTCAAGTACCTCGGAGCTATTGTGTCCGATGAAGGATCAAAGCAAGAAGTCCTTGCCAGAATTGCTCTAACGACTGCAACCCTGGCAAAACTCAGGCCCATATGGAAAGATAATAACATCAGTCTGGCATCAAAAGTGAGACTGCTGCGCTCACTTGTCACCTCAATCTTTCTCTACGCTTGCGAAACATGGACCCTTACAGCAGAACTGCAGAGGAGAATACAGAGCATGGAGATGAGATGCTACAGAAGACTTTTGGGTATCTCCTACACCCAACATGTCACTAATGAGGAAGTCCGTCAAAAGATCAGACAAGCCATCGGCCCACATGATGACCTCCTATCCACTGTCATTAAGCGGAAACTGAGGTGGTACGGACACGTCACCAGATCCTCAGGCCTTGCAAAGACCATCCTGCAAGGCACCGTACAAGGTGGCAGAAGAAGAGGGAGGCAAAAGAAAAGATGGGAAGATAACATCATAGAATGGACTCACTTGAAACTCAATGAGGCAATGAGAGCTGCCGAAGACAGAGAAGGATGGAGAGAGCTGGTCAGCAGATCGTCTGTGGTGCCCCAACGACCCTCTGGGGTTACGGGATAGACTAGACTAGACTTTAACTTGCTCAGGGTCGGAATTTTTTCTGTGTGACAGCCGATTCTTTTTCACCTAGTCGTTAGCGCTCTCCCACAATATTGTACCAATCTCGTTTCCCATCTTGAGTCTTTGTATAATTCCAACATCATTCAAATGACTTTTCTGCTGAATGTGTCACTTGAGGTTGTCCAGCTTCCATTCAGTCCGTATTTTTCCATTGCAAAATTTGCTTACAGTAAAATAAATAAGCTTTGCTGCATGTTTTGTAGAACAGACCTTTCTCCCTCGAAAAAACAAATATCTCACCCAGTTTCACTGCTTGTTCTTCTATTTGCACATATTCCGACAGAAGTTCCAACTCAAAAGAACCGCAGTTCATTTTTATTTTGGTTTGGGGAGTGGACTTTTCACATTCACTGCCGGGTCGTTTCGCCATGATAAAGAATTAGTATTAGCGTCACTTATCGCCGCCGTACAGTTATTGTTATGGAGCAGAGAACATGCACAAGCACTGTCAATGCCTGGATGCATAGCGTCATTGCATCGTATCGTGTGATTGGCTGGACACCTGTCACTCACTGAATTACACAGCAAATTGATACAGAAAAGAAAGTTACATATCTAATTCATTTGCAGTGTTTTCACTGCGCTGGATAGGTTTTCTTGTGCGCTGAGAGTGTGCGACTAGTGCGCAGTTGCACTTAGTGGGAACATTGGTGCCGTTGCATCTCCGGTCAAAGTAAATCTAAATTAAAGATACATTTCATCGCACAGTATTGCCTCGGGCTGGAAACTTCGCTTGTCTCGAAGCAAAAGGCAATTTCCTAGCTGCTGCTGCTCCCTGGAAGAGTACTACACGATTACTCTTCCAGGAGATCGACCGCACAGGCATACAGCATACTTATTGTATAATTTCCCACGACACACCTGACAATTTCTCGCGGCACACTGGTGTGGCACAGGGTTTGAAAAACACTGATTTAGACAAAGTAAGTGACAATTTTAAGAAGAAAGACATGTAAATAACCCTTAAGTTGTAGTACAATATATTTTTAATATTTCCATATGCCAACAGAAAGAAGTTATATCAGGATCATGCTAATTGTCATTATCAGCGCTCTTCAAAATTCAGGCTAGACTCGAGACCAGTGGTTCTTAACCTGGGTTCGATCGAAGCACAAGGATTCGGTGAAGCGTCTCAGGCAGAGGTGCCCAAACGTTTTGGACCGAAGATCTACTTTTCGTTCAACCAACCTCCCGGGATCGCCCCTTACCGCGCACGCACACGCACACACGCACACACAGACACGGGCGCGCATGCACGCGCGCCACGGTGAGAAGCCAAACACAGAAGCAAGCGATGCACTTTTGCAGCCTCTTGACTATCGTAGCTCACACGTACCGTTTTAAAGTGCTTCCCTCAGCCCTCTAGATTCCTATTCTTTGCCCGTGCCCTCGGTGAATTGTACACCAAGCAAACTCTGAATCAGAATAATGACGATCAAAGATATAGCGCAACAGCTCTGATCACAAGCTGCAATTGCAGACCGCTGAGCGCTAACAACTTCCGGTGACGTAGTCACGCGCCACCGTAGGTTAAAGATTTACCTGCTTTATTTTATTTTGTTTTTTAAATATTTCTTTGGGAAAATGAGACTAATAGGATGATTGAGTGCAGTGTGCATTAACACAAAAAATATATTACTAACATGTACAAAGACACACACATGTTGTTTTTTTATTTCTCCTCTACACCTTTCGGATCTAATTGGGACGAGTCCTAGATCTACCGGGTAGATCAGGATCGACGTAATGGGCGGGCACCCCTGGACTCTCAGGGGTTCGAAGGAGCCTCTGCCACGGAGGGTAAAACACAGGCGGCTCAACATTTCAATCAGTTATGATACGCCCAACTGGCCATCACTGGCTGCAGATGATCACATGGCATTGCTTGTCCAATCAGTGCTGCGTCTTAGTTCGCTTAGGAGTCACCACTGACTCTCGGGATAGGACGTCGTACTGTACAATTTTTAAAAAAAGTATACTTTCATTCATTCATCTTCCGAACCGCTTGATCCTCACTAGGGTCGCGGGGGGCGCTGGAGCCTATCCCAGCTGTCTCCGGTCAGTAGGCGGGGGAGACCCTGAATCGGTTGCCAGTCAATCGCAGGGCACACAGAGACGAACAACCATCCACTCCCACACTCATACCTAGGGACAATTTAGAGTGTTCTCTTAACCTGCCACGCATGTTTTTGGAATGTGGGTGGGAACCAGAGTACCCATAGGAAACCCACCCAGGCACAGGAAGAACATGCAAACTCCACACAGGAGGCCGGAGCTGGAATCGAACCCGGTACCTCTGCACTGTGAATATATATATTGCTACATTTGCTACATTCGCTCATACCGGATGAGGCAATTCAGCTATCGCGCCGAACCACGCACCGCTTCGATAGAAACGACAGCTCCGGAAAGAAGCGAGGAAGCGGCCTTTGTGTCTTTGTTCATCAAGGCTGGTGTACAAAGAGTAGAGTAATAAACACTTACTGTTCGCCCGATTAGAGATGATGACGATAATCTGTAGGCCATTCTATCGACCGAGAGAGCTAACTGCAGTGCTAATTACAGCTGTCTATATACCCCCCACTGCTAACGTAAACACAGCCCTTTCCAAACTTCACGACACAATATCCGGACAGCAGATGCAGTACCCTGAGGGTGCCATTATTGTGGCTGGGGACTTTAATCAGGCTTGTTTAAAAACTGTTTTCCCAAAGTTTGCACAATATGTAAAGGGCCCCACCAGGGGCAGTAACACACTGGACAGGATCTATTCCAACCTAAAGAGTGCATATAGGACAATACCCCTTCCTCATCTGGGAATGTCTGAGCACATCTCACTATTCAGTGTGCCATCGTATGGACCCATCAGAATAAGAACCAAACCAGTCAGGAAAACTGTCAAAACCTGGCCCGTAGATGCACTCAGCCAGCTCCAGGACTGTTTTGAAAATACGGACTGGACTATTTTTGATCACTTGGACCTAAATGAACACACTGAGACTGTTTTATTTTACATTAAGACCTGCACTGACAATGTCACAGTGGATAAACAGATCAAAGTGTTCAGAATGTAAAACCATGGATGACGGGGGAAGTGCAGATGCTGCTCAGGGCCCGAGATTCTGCGTTCAGGCCTGGAGACCGGGAGCTGTATGCTGTGGCCAGGGCAAACCTGAAAAGAGGAATCAAACAAGCCAAAAGGGGCTATAAAGGAAAGTTAGAGCAACAACTGGCGGACAAAACTGCAAGGCAAGTGTGGCAGAGCTTACAAAACATAACAAATTACAAGGGCAGTCCACCAGAAGTAAGCGTAGATGCCTCGCTGGCGGAGGAATTAAACATCATCTTCACCCGCTTTGAGGCAAAGGGGTCTCACTCTGCCCCTCTGACTACACATCAATCCAGCACGCAGTCACTACAGCTGAAGGAGCACAAGGTGAGAGCAGTCCTGAAAGCTGTGAACCTGCATAAAGCCACAGGACCGGACGGAGTACAGGGGAAAGTGCTAACACAGATCTTCAACTCCTCCCTAGCACAGGCCACCGTTCCGTCATGCCTGAAAGCAGCCACCATCATACCTGTCCCCAAGAAACATACCATCAGCAGCCTGAATGATTACAGACCAGTGGCACTGACCCCAGTGGTAATGAAATGTCTTGAGAGACTAGTTCTTCGCCACCTAAAATCACGCCTCCCACAGAACTTTGACTAGCATCAGTTTGCCTACAGACAAAAAAAAAAAAAAAAAAAATATATATATATATATATATATATATATATATATATATATATATATATATATATATATATATATATATATATATATATATATATATATATATATATTATATATTAGAGCTGTCAGTTTAGCGTGTTTTTATCGGCATTAATTTAAATGAATATTATCGGGATCATAAATCTTCTCGCGAGATTAACGCGGCAGACGTCACAGCGGATGTTACGTTGCTCTATAAATAAACCAGATTTGTTTTGCCAGCCACGGCAGCGCGAGACACCGAAAACGGATACTTAAATAGTTTATGAATGGAAAGTTTACTTTTAAAAAGTTGACAGATTGTTCCAATGACAAGACCAAAGTTACCTGTATGTTTTGCAGTCGTAAACTGAGCTACCATCATAGCACGTCGAGTCTGAAATACCACATAATGGCCAAGCACACAGCTGACGTGCGTAACTCCGCCCCCTCGTCTCAGACCGACAGCTATGGATCATTTCAAAGCAAACAGCGTGGGCTAAAATGTTGCTAGAACAGGGGTGTCTTTATTTAGCTCATTTTTGCATAGTTGTCATGTTTGTCTGTCTGCAATCTGACGTTTAAACGAAGTAAATTGCATTTCAGCCTGGGTTAATTATGCCGGCGCTCCACTTCCGGCATGATTGAGTATTGGGACTTGTAGTTCTTTTGTTCGATTCGACTTTATGTTTGTGTTGTATGGTTTCTTACGTTTAAAACAATGAATAATGATGACGATAATGATACATAGTGAAATCAGGGTTGATTACATTATTTATTAAACGTATTGTTAAATAAAGGTATTAATTAATGTCAATTATATACATATTTACATATTTACATTGTGATGCAGAAAGATAGATATATTAATTTTTTACTGCATTTATGTGTAGTTTAGGTTATTACCTGCTTCTGATACTTCTGTTACAACTACTACTACTACTACTTCTAAAGTGCTCCAATAAATGATCAAAAAAGTTGCCAGCGAGCGTGAGAAAGCCGAGAGGCAGCCAGCAAAGCCACTTGCCACGTCAGCAACACCAAGCAGCAAGCCCACTGGACACGTCACCAACTAGCATACAACCGGCTAGCAACGAGACCCGACAAAATGCCACCCAAACAGAAGCAAGACACAAAGCACGATGAGGACTTCCTGACCCTCACTCAAGTAAACGAATTACTCCAGCAACAAAAGAGCTTTTTCGGCGCTCTTGCAACAACAACAGGAAAATTTCAAAGGATTTGTTAAGATGATAATAGACTCTACAAACTCACGACTTGACACTTTTACCAGAGAAGTCCAAGAAATAAAAACCAGCATCAACTTTACCCAAAACGAGGTAGACGACATTAAAAAAAACATTTTCTGTCAAACTGGCAGTTCCAAAGACATGCAAACAGAAATCTACAAAATATGTGACAGCATGCTAGTATTAACAGACAAGATGGACTACTTGGAAGGACAGTCAAGAAGAAACAACTTGGTAATTGATGGAATTGAGGAAACACCGGGAGAAACGTGGACTGAAACAGAGGAAAAAGTTCAAAAAATCCTCAAGGAGAAGCTGCTGTTACAGGGGCAAATCGAGGTGGAGAGAGCTCACCGCACAGGTAGACATGAACCTGGAAGACCTCGACCGAGGCCAGTTGTAGTGAAATTTCAAAGATACAAGGACAGAACAAGGATCCTACAAAAAGCAAAATACTTAAAAGGCTCCAACATCTACATCAACGAAGACTTTACAGATGCCGTACGACAAAAAAGAAAAGAACTCCTCCCAAAATTAAAAGCTGCACGTGACAGAGGGGAAACTGCCTACTTAAGACATGACAAACTTATCATCCACCCCCGCACCAGTACTCCAACACAACAGGCTCGAGTTCAACACCATCATGCGGCATACTGAGAACTGTTCACCACTCGATGACAAAAACTCTGACCCGATTGAAGCAGGAAATTCACATACCAAAAACATGGACTTCCAATCCCTTTGACGACCCTTCCAACCCTTTGATGACTTCCAACCCTACTGACTACAAGACATTTGACCCTGAGAACAACTTGGACCCGGACAACAACTTTTTCAAGACCGACCGACCGCGAGGAAGCCAGCGACGACCGATCATGAGGGAACCAGTGACGACCGCGAAGAAGCCTGAAACGACCGCAGGGGAGCCAGCGACCGCGAGGAAGCCGGGAGACAACCAGCCAGCGCATTTACAGCAAGGGAGCCAGAGATGACCGAGAACAAGCCAGCGACGACTGCAAGGGAGCCAGCGACCGCTAGGGAGCTGGGAGACAACAGCGAGGGAGCCAACGATGACAGCCAGAGAGCCAGCGAAGACAGCGAGGGAACCATCGACGACCGCGAGGGAGCCAGCGATGACCGCGTGGGAGCCAGCGACGACCGCGAGGGAGCCAACGACGACCGCGAGGGAGCCGACGACGACCGCGAGGGAGCCGACGACGACCGCGAGGGAGCCGACGACGACCGCGAGGGGGCCAGCGAGGACCGCGAGGGAGCCGACGACGACCGCGAGGGAGCCGACGACGACCGCGAGGGGGCCAGCGAGGACCGCGAGGGAGCCAGCGACGACCGCGAGGGAGCAAGCGACGACCGCGAGGCAGCCAGTGACGACCGCGAGGCAGCCAGCGACGACCGCGAGGGAGCCAGCGACGACCGCGTGGGAGCAGGAAATTCACATCCCCAAAACATGGACTTCCAACCCTTTGAAGATACTGACTATAAGCCATTCGACCCCGAGAACAATTTGGACCCGGACAATAACTTCTTCAAGAACAAACAAAGGGTAACAAACTCCGATTATTACCTGGATGAACAATTCAATACTAATATTAAATTGGAAAATGCACTTTCAGTAATACACTTAAACAGTAGAAGTCTCTATAAAAACTTCACAAAAATCAAAGAATACCTGGCTAAATTCAATAAATTTAAAATAATTGCCATATCAGAAACTTGGCTTGATGATGATAAAATAAGTGAAATGGAAATAGAAGGTTATGAAATGTTTGCAATTAATAGGGAAAACAAAAAAGGAGGGGGGGTTGCAATATATGTAGACAAAGCACTTAAATGCAGTAAAATCGAGAGATTGACAAAGACAATAGAAAACCTAATGGAATGTCTAACTATTGAAATAGATAATAAAAAGGCATCAAATATCATCATAAGCTGCATCTATAGGACACCAGGATCATGTATTGATACATTCAATAAAATACTAACAGATATGCTCAGCTACAACAACGATAAGAAAACACGAATAATGTGTGGTGACTTTAACATTGACTTATTAAACCCAAATGGACATAAAAAAACATCTGACTTTATAAATACTATGTACAGCAACAGCCTTTTCCCAGTAATCCTGAAACCTAGCAGAATAACAGTGGAAACGGCCACATTAATAGATAACATTTTTATAAATAAGATTGATCAAAAATGGAAAGTGGACTACTCATTAATGATATAAGTGACCATCTACCTGTCTTTGCAGTTTTACATAACTATTTTGATAGAAAAACAAAGTCAACAACTCACATATCAGAAATAAGACTAAGAACCCAACGCTCCATCGATGCTTTTAAACAAGACCTAGAAAAACAAAACTGGACCGAGGTCTACTCAAACGAAGACCCAAATACAGCGTTTGAAGTATTTCAGTCGACCATAATCTCCTTAAATGATAAACATTTTCCATTAACTAAAGTCTCCAAAAAGTATAAAGACCCAAGCAAACCGTGGATAACGAAAGGCATAGAAAACGATGTAAAAAAGAAAAACAATTTATATAAACTGTTTTTAAAATTGAGAACTGAAGAAGCAGAAAAGAAATATAAGACCTATAAAAATAAACTAGTAAATATAATAAGAACCAGTAAAGAGATCATTATCATGCACTATTAGAGCAGAATAAAAGTAATACACAAGAAATATGGAAAATACTTAATCAAGTAATCAGAAATAGTCCTAAAAGTGGATTATCCAGAGTATTTTATCAAAGGCAAAAACACAATTCTGGAAAAACTGCAGAAATAGCAACTGAATTTAATGAGTACTTTGTCAACATCGGCAGTAACCTAGCAAAACAAATTCCTGACCCAACAAACTTGTTTGAAATAGATAGATACGTAGAAAAGAACTCCTCCACGATGTTCCTTACTGCTGTAAAACAAGAAGAAGTATTAAATATTGTAAAAACCTTTAAAAATAAAAGTCAACTGATTGCTTTAATATTGATATGACAATAATAAAACAGATTATAGAATATGTAGTGCGACCTTTCACGCACATATGCAACCTGTCATTCAAAGCTGGTATCTTTCCATCAAAAATGAAAATTGCTAAAATTATTCCAATTTATAAAAGTGGAGAAAGACATCTGTTTACAAACTATAGACCAATATCACTACTACCACAATTTTCAAAAATATTAGAAAACTATTTTCTCGCAGACTTGATAGCTTTATACAAAAACATGCGCTGTTAAGTGAGAATCAATATGGCTTCAGGGAAAACCGTACCACCTCAATGGCAGTTATGGAGTTGGTGGAAGCAATAGCCACTAATATAGACAACAAAGAATTTACTGTTGGGGTTTTCCTAGACCTAAAAAAGCTTTCGACACAATAGATCACAGTATATTATTGAAAAACTAGAACGATATGGCATTAGAGGTATAGCGTATAAATGGATAAAAAGTTATTTAGAAAACAGAAATCAGTATGTGCAGCTCAATAATAAAAACGAATCAACTGAAAATCACTCATGGAGTTCCTCAAGGGTCAGTGCTTGGTCCAAAACTATTCATCCTATATATAAATGATATCTGCAAGGTCACAAAACAATTTAAATGTGTCCTATTTGCTGATGATACAACTTTCTACTGCTCTGGAATAAATCTGAAACAGCTCCTGACAACCGTAGAAAACGAATTAAACAAATTAAAAACTGGTTCGACAGAAATAAATTGTCACTTAACCTGAAAAATCGAAGCTAATTGTTTTTGGCACAAGACCAATCAAACACCAAGCTAAAATTATGGTAAACTCAATTGAGATAGAAATAGCGAATGAAACCAAGTTTCTCGGATTAATAATAGACTCAAAACTATGTTGGAAGCCGATATCGATAACGTAAAAAGAAAAATAGCCAAAACTATAGGGATCCTCTACAAAACCAAGGAAGTGCTCAATAAGAGATCCTTGTACACATTATACTCTTCATTATTATTACCATATATGAACTACTGTGTGGAAATATGGGGAAATGCTTGCAAAACAAACACACTCCCGATTCTAAAACTACAAAAAAGCAATTCGAATTATTAATAGATCAAAATATACGGAACCCACAAATCCATTATTTATCAAATTAAATACGATGAAATTTTATGACCTGGTTGACTACAAAATTGCACAATTAATGTACAAAGCACACAATAACCTGCTCTGCCAAAACATTCTAAAGTTCTTTGAAATTCGAGAAAGCAGCTATGATTTAAGAGGTACCAACTTATTCAAAAACTAAAAACAAGAACAAACATCAAGCAAAGAAGTGTATCTATCAAAGGTGTTAATCTGTGGAATAATCTCAAACGGACCTGAAAATGAGTAAATTGCTTGCTGAGTTCAAAAACAAATTCAAAAAAATAGTACAAACAACCTACATCAATCAGAGTTAAAATGATAAGTTCTAAACGTTAAACATAATGATAAATTAGAACTAAGTTGATAAATAGGGAAAGGTATGGAAATATCCATTATGAATACAAGAAAAAATTGACACAAGAGTGCCAGGGTATGTATATATAAATCCGATACACACCAAAAGTAGTAAAAATATCATGGCTAAGGGTAAAGCATGAGCCTTAATAGAGACTTCTATCTTCTTATTCACTTTCTTCTGATTGATATAAAAACTATTTATTAGATATAAACACATAACACGGGGTAGGACTAGATAAGTTCTTTACTTCTTCCTATTCCCTTGAACATAACTGTTTTAATGATGACTGTGCTGAATGATGACTGATTTCTCTTACCTTATTATTACTGTATATGTTTTATGTTATGTTCAAATAAAACCAAACCAAACCAAAAGTACAGAACGAGAGATCCTTCCATGCTGACCGACAATCCCTATTCAGGGGGCCGTGAAAAACGGAATTAAATGAACAACTCCACTACGGATTGCCAGCGAGAGCCTCCATTACAAGCATCCGAAATGATGTCGACACAAAACCGTAGAGAGACCAACAGAATCAGCATAGCCTGACTGCTGTGTTCAAAGCAAATTTGAGAAAAACGAAGTATGCAACCATTGCTTAAATCCATTATAGGCTGAGTACTAGTTTACCTTAGATGTGCACTTTATAATGTTATATTGCGCTGTTTTGATTCCATAAAAAGAGCTGTTCAAGCAGCTGTTGTGTGACAAAATATTTTTTTTACTGTTGACAGTAATATTGTGTGACAGATAATGTGTGAATAACTGCTCCAAGTGAAAAATGTTCATGTAAAATTGAAAATCAAAATTATTTCAGTAAATATTTGCATTTTGCACATAGAAAACTGATTCATGATTCCATTTTGATGAGAGCATTAAAATGGGGGCAAATAGGACAAAAAATATAAAAGGAAATTCAGAAACGATAAAAAATGCGTGAGTAATCATGATTAATTTTTAGTTAATTTGAGTTAATTATGACAGTTGAGTTTTTAATTAGATTACATATTTTAATCGTTTGACAGCTCTAATATATATATATATATATATATATATATATATATATATATATATATATAAGAGCTGTCAAATGAGTAAAATATTTAATCTAATTAAAAACTCAACAGAGACGAACAACCATCCACGCTCACACCTAGGGACAATTTAGAGCGCCCAATCAGCCTGCCATATATGTCTTTGGAATGTAGGAGGAAACCGGAGCACCCGGAGAAAACCCACGCAAGCACGGGGAGAACATGCAAACTCCACACAGGGAGGCCGGAGCTGGAATCGAACCCGGTACCTCTGCACTGTGAAGCCGACGTGCTAACCACTGGACTACCGGGCCGCCAAACAAAGTCCTAAAAGCAAAAAGAATCCAAAGTATCAAACAAAACCCAAGCTCTAGCTAAAACTAACAGTCAACATGATCGAGAACATGACAGCTACAGCAAACAAACAGACATGACAGCAAGAAAAAAACAATGACCTGAAACTGAGTGGGCGTGCCGAGTCTTTTAAATTAATAATTAGATAACGACCAACAGGTGTGCAGCTGCAGGGAGAGCCCTGCAGTGCTACCTGTTGGTCACAAACAGAATCAGGACAAGAATTAATGAAAGGCAATATAAAATCATCTCTGTATACAGTAAATGTTACTGACATTTTAAGCAATACATTTTCCAATAAACACATGAGAGATTCTCTTTATAAATGGTCCAGAATACCGCTGCTCGCCTCTTGACTGGTACTCGTAAGAGGGAGCACATATCTCCTACTCTGGTATCCCTTCACTGGCTCCCCATACATTTTAAGAGTTATTTTCAAGATCCTCTTATTTGTTTTCAATCTCTAAATGACCTCGCGCCACCTTACCTCTCTGAACTCATTCGCCCCTACATGCCTGCCCGGCGCCTCAGGTCTGCGGACCAGACATTATTAGAAGTACCAAGAACTAAACTGAGGCTCAGAGGAGATCTGTCACGTTGCGCACAAAGCAGGAAAATGGACTGCTTCGTACGCAACAGAGCAAACGTGAATAAGTGGATCCCCGAAGTAGCACACACTGACCAGGCCTTTGTCTCAAAATAATATTTATTATAAACACAAAACTCCGCCTAATAAAAAAACAGAAAACGCTGGTCAAAACGAGAACCAGGAAATAATGTAACGTGAAAAACAAAGCACTTGCAAAAAACGGCAAGGAAAGGATAAGGCAATTTCAGATTTCTAGTTCAAGTACGCATTCTGAATAATCTCACTGGGATGACAAAAATGTAGCAAAACAACGATCATATTCGAATAATGTTTACGAACATGGGCAATAACAGTGGCACGGCATGCAGTACTCTGGCAATGAGTCAACAGCCGGAGCGCCTAGATAAAGCAGGTGTAATCACTGACAAATAGGCAGCAGGTGTGTAGGCAGCAGAAATGAACGCCTGCCACCTGCTGTCAATTACGGAACATGACAGTATGGAGCCTTTTCTGTTGCTGGTCTCTCTCTCTGGAATGACCTCCCACTGAACATTCGGCAAGCCTCCTCGCTGCCCATCTTCAAAACCCGCCTCAAAACTCACTTGTATTCTTTGGCGTTTGACTCAGTATGACTTAAATTTGTTCTTGGTTTTGCTGTTTGGTGCTTTCTACCGTCTTTATTACCGAGTTTGTTGTATATGTTAGATTGCTCCATGTACAGCACTTTGTATGCAGCGATGGCTGTTTTAAAGTGCTCTATAAATATAGTTGATTTGAGTTGATTTGATTTGAGATAAATTTAAGAAAATAACGCCATGTGGGAAATTTTTTTGGAATGCTCAATTTAAAAACATTAGTTGGTGTAAAGTGTGGCTTGTTCCTTCTAAATTCTTCATTACAAATAAACTTTGAGAATTACAATTAGAAATACGACATCATATATACCCAACTAACATGATCATTTCACGTTTCATGGCTATTAATAAGTGTCCTTATTGTACAGCTGAACCTGAAGTGTGACTCATTTGTTTTTTGACAGCCCCATTAATACAGTACACCATTTTGGAAAGCTATATACAGTATTATGTAAAACAAATTACAGAATGATGTTGAATGGGGAAAAAAACATTACTGTGGTTGAATTTTAAGGAAAAAAAATGTGTACTAGGTCGGTCCAGTGGTTAGCGCATCGACCTCACAGTGCAGAAGTACCGTGTTGAATTCCAGCTCCTGTCTCCCTATGTGGAGTTTGCATGTTCTCCCCCATGCCTGCATGGGTTTTCTCCAGGTACTCCGGTTTCCTTCCACATTCCAAAAACATGCATGGCAGGCTGATTGGCCACTCTAAATTGTCCCTGGGCGTGAGTGTGGATAGTTGTTCGTCTCTGTATGCTGGCAAAAGGTTCAGAGTGTCCCCCGCCTACTGCCCGAAGACAGCTGGGACAGGCTCCAGCACCCCCCGCGACCCTTGTGAGGAAAATGAATGGAAATGTGTACTATTGTTAATTTATATGTTTTGTTCAAAAGATTTCACACCCTGGCGGCCCAGTGGTTGACTCGTTTGTGCATCAGCCTCACAGTGCAGAGGTATCTCCCTGTGCCTGGGTGGGTTTTCTCCGCGTACTCCCGTTTCCTCCCACATTCCAAAAACATGCATGGCAGGTTAACGGAAGACACTACATTGTCCCTAGGGGTGAGTGTGAGTGCAAATGGTTGTTCGTCCATGTGTGCCCTGCGATTGGCTGGCAGCCACTTCAGGGTGTACACTGTCTACTGTTCGAAGACAGCTGGGAGACCCTTGTGAGGATAAGCGGATCAGAAAATGCATCCTACAGAGTAAGCGCACAAAGCACCCAGAAGACACATCAGAGATTCGAGCCAAAACTGTGCTAAACGTAACTACAAACAAACGTGACGCACAATCTACAGTATTGGAGATACAAAAACATGGGATTCTCACACATGAGATGAATGGATGAGACCCCATTTGTGATAGACCTGATTTCACAGAAAAGTACAAAACAAGGTGTATAGGTGGAATGCGCCATTGCATTTACATGCAGTTATTTACAACACGCAAGCATAAATGTGAAAAGTCGTTCATCATCATCAAGCTGTAGTTGTAAGTCGTGCAGAATGAAAACAGCCAGCCACTTTGGTCGGATCTTCAATTTTCCCAACCGCTCACAATTACGCTCCGTACCAGTAGATGGCGATAAGACACCTGACAGTCTCTTGCCAACCCCCATAAAACTCCGTAAGAAGAAGAAGCTCGTTCACAATTCATATCCCAGTTCGAGCAACGGGTCCGCTGCATGCCGAGCGGACGACGTTCTGTGCAGGTTTGGCTTAGTCAACGACAACTTCAAGAGACCATTTAAGTGGACGCAATGGATCCAGTCGGGCAAGGTAACCGTTAATCTTCCTACGTGGCCAAAATTGACTAGCGAGTGGCTTACGTTAGCAAGTCACGATGGGCGTAAATTTTACTTAAAGTCCAAAATAAATACAGGACGACATGCACGTTTGATGTGTCTGACCGCCTATAAATGTGTCATTGTTGTCGCTTGAGGACCGAACCGAACAGGAGTTCATTGGCTCGCTGCTACATGCTACTGCATGATCAATGATCCTTAAAAATATGTCCTTTTTAATGAAGTGATATTCTCGTCTTTACATAACTTTGGAATACTTTACGCCTCGTATTTAAATTTCACCCCCCCTCCCCAATAAAATGAAGGCAAATGTGATCTGCATTTGGAGACATTTGAAAAGCAAATTTCCTGGCACTTAGACTGTTGGTGAGGCCGTCTTGTTGACAGCTGACACGGAAAGCGGCGATGACGTCACGTCCGACTCCTTCCAAACGAACCTCAGTTTGAGAGCCAAAAGTGACCCTTAAAAGTGGACCGTCTGTGAGGGACCTCTCCACTTGTGCTTGTTGGACAAATTCAACCCCGTAGAGTGTTTATTTTCCTATTACTTTAAACTGAGCGTAGCGCAATATTACTACTACTGTGTTTGTTCCAGTTGGCATGGTAATGAATGACATATTTATTGAAAGTGACAATTGTGTGTGTTTAAAAGTACATCATGGCCGACAGAAACGTTATATTTCCAAAACACTGTCATTGTCTGACGGTATGAATTTAAGTTAACCTTGGCGTAGATCCCACAGAATATCAGTAGACAGCTGTCTGTTATGCTCCAGTGTTGTGTAGACAAAACCTTACCATTGAATTTAAGTGTTAAACATAGCTATGTGTGTATTTAGATTGTGGCATGTCGCAAATCTTTATCAACTGGGGCCTGTGCAGCAGGGCAGATTCTAGACCAGTGGGTTCGATCGAACCCCATGGGTTCAAGTGAATCGGTCTCAGGGGTTCGACAGAGCCTCTGCCATGGAGGTTAAGACACACCCGACTCGTCAATTAGTTAACGCCCGCTTGGCCACCACTGGCTGCAGGTGTCCAATCAGGGCTGCGGGAAATTTAGTTCGCTCAGTAGTCAACGTGTGACTGTCGTGATAGTACTTCGTCAGAATCATCTTTATTGGTCAAGTATGTAGAACACACAAGGAATTTGTCTCCGGTAGTACAGGTTACACGAGTATCATCATAAACAAGGACATGACAAATAAGTACGGAAAGACATTCTGTAATGAGGCATAGAAAAATAAGCAGTGTGTTTCCGGTAACATGAAATTTCAGCATAGGGTCGGTAGGTCGGACAAAGTTTTTTTTAAAAACTTTTTTTCACCCTCCCTCCCCCATCAAAAACGTAAACAAAATAACCATAAAACATAAAACAAGGAGACATTGAAACCAGTGCCGGATGCTCGTCTGTCAAAGAGGGGAAGCTCAATTTTGGTCGACATCATAAAATGTGTCCGTTTATTTATATGTGAATTCTACTCTAGCTCCGTTCCTTTTCAAGAAAGTGATCTGTGACCCTGTCATACCAACAAGGTGTCTTTTCCCGGTACTTAATTAGTGTCCTACAACTATAGGAACTACAATAAAACCCACCAGAAATAAAAGATTAATTTGTCGCTAGTTGTTTGTTAACAACAAAGAGTGTCGCTAAAATGATTAGGAGAAGTCTCCAGCTCACCTCGGAACAGAATGCGAGTTGAAAAATTGCTCGTGACGGATGTCTACACTAAAAGCTCGGTGACTGGCTCATTTCAATGTCAATCGTACTGGCACACAGGCTCAGACAGATCATCCAATCGGATGCAGAAAAGCCTGGCGTCCAGTACCCTCCCACTGCCATCCAGTCCCAGAGACGACGAGCGTACGTGGGCGGGACAAAAAACAGCTTGTATCCAATGACTCGTCTCCATTCAACGCATTGGGACAACCTACCCTGAACTCACTACCATTTAAAGCACAGCGAAGCTGCGGGATGAATGAGAAGAGAGTCGCGTCGTAACCAGTAAGAAGAAGCTAATTCGGAACAAAAGTTGAGCACGTTGAAACCCCCGCTCGGCGGCGAGAGATCTGAGTACCCCGCGGCTGGGTGTTATAGCCATCTCGTTACCTCTGCGTCCCGCGTCCTAGACGGCCCGTGGTGTTCGTCAAATAGTTCGCTGAATCTTTTCGATACAGCAGTGGATGCTATTTTCTTCATATTATGGTGCGAGCATGCGACTGCAACACACAAAACGCGGTTTAAACTTGTCGGAGATCGTGGCCGCCGCCATGATTCAATGTTGTTGACAGACGACGGGGCAAACGACGCAACGTGAATATCGCGAGAGTTTGCACCAATGTAAACGCTCTAAATTCATCTTTCCTTTTATTATTTATAATTTTGTCTGTGGTTTTATTGTTCTTGTTTTGATTGTAAAGCATCCTTGAATGTTTTGAAAGGCGCGTATAAATGAAACGATTATTAGTATTATTACACAAAAATGTAGAAGGTTTGAAAAAAATGCAGACCGTAAAGTTTTTTTTCGAGGTAGAAATTCTCGGTCGGTCGGGTTACCGGAAACACACTACTTTTTTTTCTACGCCTAATGTAAGAGTACCGTTGTGCGGTGGTACCATCCAATGAAAGATGTGAGACAATGTGCAAAGTATCAAGCACAGCTAAAGTGATCAGTGGTAGAATACAATACTATAACAGTTGTGCAGGTGGTGCAGACAATCATTGCACCATTTTAAAGTGACCAGTCGCAGTATTTGTTGTATGACAAGTGTGCATGGTTCATTTTGTGCACAATTTAAAAAAACTTGAAATTGTATTTACTTTTTTTAGTTTTTAATAAATGTGTTCTTTTTATGTCTTGAATTTGTAAAAATCCGTTTTATTTTTCACTCATGAAGGGTTTGACGAATGTGTATTTGAACTGGTTGGGTTCAGTACCCCCAACAAGGTTAAGAACCACTGTTTTTGACAAAGCATACAGAGATGTTGATCCTAGTCTTTCATGACAACATTAAGTTAGCTTAGAAATTAGCATGGCTTCATAAAATTCTGTCAAATAACAGGGTATTAGTATAAAAGTCTGTGTGTGTGTGTGTGTGTGTGTGTGTGTGTGTGTGTGTGTGTGTGTGTGTGTGTGTGTGTGTGTGTGTGTGTGTGTGTGTGTGTGTGTGTGTGTGTGTGTGTGTGTGTGTGTGTGTGTGTGAGTGAGATTTTTTTTCTTGGTTGTGAATACTGAAGACAAAAAACACATTTACTTACCATAAATTTAAACAATTTATTTTCGAGAAACATTGGTGAGATTTCAGAGAACTCACTGTCAGTGAGAATTTTACAGTTTACCCGCAGCGAGTCCGACTCACTGATCAGAAAAGTATGAGTGCCATTATGCATTTAGAGCAGGGGTGTCAAACGTACGGCCCGCGGGCCGGATCCGGCCCGCAAAGGGGTTTAATCCGGCCCGCGAGATGAATATGTAAAATGGTACAGTAATCCCTCGTTTTTCGCGGTGAATGGGGACCAAAACACCCGCGATAAACGAAAATCCGCGAAGTAGCAACCAATTAAGATAAATATTTTTTTTAAATGCCGCACGTGGGCCTTTGCGCTTGAGCAGAGCGCACTAACACACACACACACACACACACACACACACACAGCATCGCGTGCAGCAGACGTGTTTATGATTAGTCAATTAAGGTTGTTTAGACAATTAAGGATGGAGAGACCTGCTTTTGTTCTTATAAGTCTCTCTCTCTCTTTCTCTCAGCAACACACATACACTCACCTGCGTGGCCATGCGTGCACAACACACACACAAGGTGCAATTTATTGAGTATCTGCTAGGGGACACTGTTTTGATCAGAGAAGAGGACAACAGCAGCCTCAGTCCGTCACTGAGACAGACCCATGACAGCAGACGCTATCAATAGCACTCTCACATTTACACATTTAATAGCACTCTCCTTAGTTTGTAAGGTGTAGGCAGGGATTACATTTAGATTTTATATGCACGTGTAAATGGTTTAAAACTTCATTTCTTTATAAATCTCGTTTAATCTTAAAGTGCATTCCTATATTTTTCAATACCAATTACTTGTTAAAGTTTGTACAATCAGTGGGATCAGTTTCAATGCATATATGTGAATGATAAAAGTAAATTGCACATTTGTCAAAGGAAATGTAAGGTGCTTCATGAAATGTTTTGTAAAAGATATGTTCATTAAATTTCAACATTTTCCTAATGTTCTTGTGCTTCTTTATATCAAAACAAAGGAAAGACATATCGTTTTGGTTATTTATAGCAGAGTAGCGTATAATTTTAATGGTCCGGCCCACTTGACATCTACCGAGGCCGTATGTGGCCCACCATGTGAAATGAGTTTGACACCCCTGATTTAGAGAGTCCCAAATTTCGAATTTGGAAATGGTTTACTTATTCAATTGCTAACACAAACGACAACATATACATACAATTATAAACAAATGCTGCAAAAATTAAAATAATTCAGTAGCAGGTCTGAGGATTTCAGAAATTCACGGTAAACGTTTTTCGGTTCCATCGGATTACCCAATGGGAAACCACGGTAACTAATTTTGCGTTCCGTAAACGTTCATCATGTGAACCCATTTTTCTATTTTGACCTATATTCATAATCAAGAATTCTGAAACTCAAAAGTATCAGAGATGAAAGTCCTCCGGATTTTCCCGGAATTCCGGGTTTTTCAAATTATTATGAAAATCTCTGTGTGACGTCGGGTGTGTGACGTCGCTGCATCGGCACTGATTGGTTGAAATCAAAAGACGCGCTTGCGTACATGTTCGCGCTGAAGCACGCACAGCAGAGAGCAGCGGACTATCTACTGCTGAGGCTCGCGTAGCTTGAGTGGCGTCGCCACAACAGTAATACCCTCGCATTGTCATGGCCTCGCCATATCTCCGAGATTTCGAAATTTTGGCGAGAACGGACGCCACAAAGGGTGTGCACACAAAAGGAAGATTAATCATTGAATGTCGAGTATTTGAATACCGTTTTGTGTAAACTAATTCATGCGTGATCGGCCAGGTGTGTGTGTGTGTGTGTGTGTGTGTGTGTATTTTATTTTTATTTTTTACCCCCAGAATTTTCAGAAAAGTCCACTTTTATCTATGTATAATGTTTCAAGGTTAAATGTTTGAAAACTATGCATTAACAATGAACATTATTACATCAGCAGCTGTGTACTTAATTCAAAAAAATAAATTGATCAAAATATGATTTACTCATATGTCATCATGAATACAGCATACCACAAAATCAGAGTATTTTTCCAATCTCACACTGAGATTAATTTACTGGTAATCATTAATTCAGGTAAGTATTGATGTGGCTTGACATCCTCTTCCCAAGACGATGTATGTGTAATCTACTATCAATTTGACGAAATAATCTAACACACGTCATCATTAGTTCTACCAACAGTTAACATTTGCATTACTACACCTCGTGACGAATGTTTTCTTCCTAAAGTTACCATGCTACAACCAGTTAATTATATAACCAAGACTGTTTCATAATATTTTTCATAGCAATTAGCCTACAAATCTAATGACCAACTTGCCTCGTTATTGTGCCTCCCTTCGTATCTCGCTCTCGTGTTCTGTGCATACATCACAGGTGAGTTTAGTGATACGCCCTTCGGACGATTCATACGAACAATCAGACTGGCATTCCCATTTCTTAAATGTCGTAATTAGTAGACCTTTGTGAGTTTTTTTCGCCGCCATCTCAAACTTTCATCCGCGCGATTCCTCGGTTTACGGACTAAAATAGCAACCCGCATGCGCACATGTCGTTATCTGTTCCGTCCCCCCCAACACTGAAAACAAAACAAAACGAAAGTAAATGAGAAGAAACACACTCCTACACCACACCACAAACACACATAGAGGCACAGTGAAATCGCGTTGATCACGCAGGAGAGATTCGATCGCGTACAGTCAACTCGTGTGCGGTGACTTTTATGGTTAAAAGATTTTTCAGTACCGTCAAAATGACGCCACGGAAATGACACGCTACCAGTAACGACAGTTACCGTGAAATCCTCAGGACTGCCATAGTTTTTTTGTTATTTTGACTGAGAAATTTCCTTGCGTCCCAAAAACGCACATTATTTGGAACTGTGCGTACAACGGGAAAATTATGCATCTAGGACACGGGACGCAGAGGTAACGAGATGGCTGCTTATTATGTCAAATGGAAGAATCTGAAGTTTGAGCCTTCTTGCGCAAAACGTTTTAGGAGTTATGGTCCATCACACTTTGAGTGCCACGCCCACTTTTGGACCCAGGAATTGAGCGCAATAGTTTGGACCGTATTTGGAGGCTCTCATCTTTTGTCTTAAGGTAGGTAAACTTATAAATTGCTCTTTGTAAGTATGCTGACCCTTTCTATCACAATCCGCACTAAATAATAACACAGGCGTACTATTTTTAGAGTAACTTTTTAAAAGTGGATTTATTTTTTTTAATGACGCAATACATTTTTTAATTTTAAAATTTTGGGCGTCATATCTTTTGCATTGGTGGGGGTGTCAACCAATCTATCATCAGTTTTTGTGTCATGGACCAGTGTCCAAAAGGCTCTTCCATATTGACTGACAAGGTAAAACATCTGGCTAAAACATTATTCATTGCATTTTGTAGTGTAGCGTACACTGTTGACCTCTTGATTATTATGATTGGATGAATTGATTCTTTGTGACGCTAATTACTATGCTTGTAGGAAGTGCGTGATGTTGCACTTAATGTGTGATTAAAACCACAAAATTACACTTAAAAGGTATTACGTACTGTGTCTGCATTGTGATTGACTCATATTGAGTGATCATGAAGATGGAAGCTAATATACTTTCTTTCTTTCTCAATGACCCCATCCCAGCGACGCCTTCCAACCTCACAGCTGTTCAGCAGGCACAGAGACCACAATGGCAGACTGGCCAGTCTTGCCACCTGAAGTCCTTCAGTATATTACTAAAGAGACACTGAATATGGACAGGGCTATGCTTGCCGTTCAACAGTGTGTCAAGTCTTCTCTTGTGTTTCTTCTGCGCTGTTTACATTGACAATAGTTTTGCACAATACCTCAAATGAAATAAGAACAATGTTAAAGGTTCCTTGTAGCGCTAAATAAGAACAGTCTCACATAAGTGTAAGAATAGACGCCATGATCGAAATGTCTGTGTGGAATGTTAGACATCCTCAACCGCAAAGATTCAATCCAGTCAAGTGGACTGTTCTTTTTTGCTTCAAAACTTTTCCACTTGAATCCAAAGGGCTTTTTTATTTTTAAGTGAAGAAGCCTTTTTTGAGTAAAGATGAAACGCCTTCTACAAATGAACCTTGATTCAAAAATGTGCTCCAAATGTTCTCCAAAAGGATGCAGTGGCCGAGCATTTGATGCCAAGGCCACTAAAGTGGGTATGTTTCCTAAAGATGTCTGACAAAGACGTTCTCTGATTTTGACAAATGGTTTATTTTGCAGTGCCTTTTTGCATGCTAATGAATGTTTGGTTGTCTTATACTGTTCCCAAAGTCTGTCTACTAGTGTGTGTGTGTGTGTGTTTTTTTTTTAACTGTTCCTTCAATGTTAAAAATTCCTCGATGTAATGTCTTGATTAAAAACACCCAAGTCCGAATGGGGAAAAAGTATGGAAACTCTTGGAGTCAAAGAGTCTATTATTTGGGAAAACTGTCATCGTGTCCACTAACTTCATTCGAGCTGCACAATGTCCCAAGGGTTAATTTATTCTATTATTCATTCATGTTGGACATTCTAAATATTTAATATTCAAACATTGTAATTGTGTAGCTTGGGAAATAAGATACTTTTTTTTTTAAATTCACAATAATATTCTTCAAACCCAATTCCAATGAAGTTGGAGTGTTGTGTCAATCATGTTCAACTGATATTTAATTGAATACACTATGAAGACAATATATTGACCGTCCAAACTGCTAAACGCTGTTGATTTTTTTTTTTTAACAAAGAATCCTTACCTTTTAATTTTATGGCTGCAACACATTCCAAAAAAGCTGGGACGAGTTCAAGTTTGAGCCACACATTTTCAATGGGACGCAGGTCTGGACTGCAGGCAGGCCGGTCGAGTACCCGCACTCTTTTAGTATGAAGCCACGCTGTCGTTTGACATGCAGAATGTGGTTTTGGCATTGTCTTGCTAAAATAAGCAGGGGTGTCCAGAAAAAAGACGTTGCTTGGATGGTGGCATATTCACACCCAATCATGGCACCCACCTGTTCTCAGTGAGCTTGTCCACTGGTGGGGTGTTCAGTTGTTTGATGAGCATAGCTCAAATTTCTCATTCTTGTTTTTCCATCCGTCCCACCTTTTTTGGAACATGTTGCAGCCATAAAATTCGAAGTTAATGATTAATTCCAAAAACAGTCAAGTTCATCCGTTTGAACATTAAATATTTTGTCTTTGTTGCGCAGTATTCACTTAAATATACATTGCACATGATTTGCTCATCATTTTATTTATGTTCAACACAAAGTCCCAAATTTATTGGATTTGGGTTTGAAAATTCTCACGAATGTGACGAAAGGAAAATAATGTAGAATGAAATGTGCATTATCTAAAAATGAAAAACATTTGGCTGTTTATTATCTCGTGGAAGTGTGTGTGTGTGTGTGTGTGTGTGTGTGTGTGTGTGGCAGGGGCGGGGGTCCTCTTTTATATCTTTTAACCAAGAAATAAATTAAGATTTTTATCCGAATACCTGATTATTCGATGAGAGATACCAACTCTGTTGTTGTCTTTTATGTCGTCGATACAGTATGTCATTATTAATCAACAAAAGTGTGTATGCTTTCATGTTTAATGTTTGCCTTCACTGTCTCTTGTGGTGCAGATGTCAACTTGAACTCCCCCAACAAGGGCCCGCCCGTGGAACATTCCGGCAGTCTGGCCGATTTTCCGGCGGAAGGTGCACTGCAAAACTCGGGCAACCCTCTCCCACCAGGCCTGACGGAGGAAGAAGCTGAGGATCTTCGCAATGAGCTCTCCAAGGTGACAGAGTTGTTTCTAGTGCATCATTTTGTCACTTTCTGCTCCTTGTCTTTTATTGCATGCCATTGTTTTGTCATATTGTGCACTCACTTTTGTGCCATTACAAAACGTTGTAGGGCTCATGATAACTTTTTTTTACAATGTTGCGCTGTGTGACGTCATTTGAGGATCAACATTCTAAATTTGAAGAGCAATTTTTTTTTGCAGGTTAATCCCGGGACTTCTAACAAAGGTTTTATTCGCAATAAAAATATGACAATATAACAAATGAACATTTGAGTTCATAATCTATATTATCATTGTTTTTTTATTTCGTAAATTCTCTTTGTGAATAGCAGTATTTTCTTTTTAGTGGGGCAATTTCAAATGTAAGTGTGAATTTCAGTTCAAACTTCAGTGTTTTTGAATGGGCGCTTGAGCAAAGCTCAATTGATTCAAAATAAATCAATAAAAATGATGAGGTCTACTGTAATGTAATTTTGAGGATATTTATTTATTATGCAGATCTCAAAAGTCAAAACTCAGTCAAACCAATTAACATTAGTGGTATAAATTCGATATATTTTCTTAAAATACTTTTAGGCCTTCTTCCTCCTAGCTGATGTACGCTGCCACAAAATAATACATTTCTGGTTTCCCATCCTGTTGAGCTGTGTGTGGAGCATTATTTATTCTTGCATGTATAGTTTTTTTTTCCTCAAATAATTGATTAAATTGTGTTGCTGACAGGCTTCTGTAAATAGTATACTTCAAAACCGTGCACCTAATCACCATTTCATGTTACACTTAGGTTAGCTTAGCAATTAGCATGGTGACTCCACCTTAAAGACAAGTCACCATCACTTCATAAAAATGATACATGTAAAAAGTGTCAAATATTCCTCCTAGAGCTGTCAGTTTAGCGCGTTTTTATTGGCATTAATTTAAATGAATTTTATCGGGATCAAAAATTTTCTCGCGAGATTAACGCGGCAGACGTCACAGCGGATGTTACGTTGCTCTATAAATAAACCAGAAACAAAACATCAATCGCTTCTGCACAGGTCCACGACGCTTGTTTTGCCAGCCACGGCAGCGAGACACCAAAACGGATACTTAAATAGTTTATGAATGGAAAGTTTACTTTTAAAAAGTTGCCAGATTGTTCCAATGACAAGACCAAAGTTACCTGTATGTTTTGCAGTCGTAAACTGAGCTATCATCATAGCACGTCGAGTCTGAAATACCACTTAATGGCCAAGCACACAGCTGACGTGCGTAACTCCGCCCCCTCGTCTAAGACCGACAGCTATGGATCATTTCAAAGCAAACAGCGCGGGCTAAAATGTTGCTAGAACAGGGGTGTCTTTATTTAGCTCATTTTTGCATAGTTGTCATGTTTGTCCGTCTGCAATCTGACGTTTAAACGAAGTAAATTGCGTTTCAGCTTGGGTTAATGATGCCGGCGCTTGATTGAGTATTGGGACTTGTAGTTCTTTTGTTCGATTCGACTTTATGTTTGTGTTGTATGGTTTCTTACGTGTAAAACAATGAATAATGATGACGATAATGATACATAGTGAAATCAGGGTTGATTACATTATTTATTAAATGTATTGTTAAATAAAGGTATTAATTAATGTCAATTCTATACATATTTACATTGTGATGCAGAAAGATAGATATATTAATTTTTTACTGCATTTATGTGTAGTTTAGGTTATTACCTGCTTCTGATACTTCTGTTACAACAACTACTACTACTACTACTACTTCTGCTGCAAAGTGCTCCAATAAATGATCAAAAAAGTACAGAACGAGAGATCCTTCCATGCTGACCGACAATCCCTATTCCGGGGGGCCGTGAAAAACGGAATTAAATTAACAACTCCACTACGGATTGCCAGCGAGAGCCTCCATTACAAGCATCCGAAATTATGTCGACACAAAACCGTAGAGAGACTTCCGAGCAAGAAGGACCAACAGAATCAGCATAGCCTGACTGCTGTGTTCCAAGCAAATTTGAGAAAAACGAAGTATGCAACCATGGCTTAAATCCACTATAGGCTGAGTACTAGTTTACCTTAGATGTGCACTTTATAATGTTATTTTGCGCTGTTTTGATTCCATAAAAAGAGCTGTTCAAGCAGCTGTTGTGTGACAAAATATTTTTTTCACTGTTGTTGATGGACAGTAATATTGTGTGAGAGATAATGTGTGAATAACTGCTCCAAGTGAAAAATGTTCATGTCAAATTGAAAATCGAAATTGTTATTTCAGTAAATATTTGCATTTTGCACATAGAAAACTGATTCACGATTCCATGTTGATGAGAGCATTAAAATGGGGGCAAATAGGACAAAAAATATAAAAGGAAATTCAGAAACGATAAAAAATGCGCGAGTAATCACGATTAATTTTTAGTTAATTTGAGTTAATTATGACAGTTGAGTTTTTAATTAGATTAAATATTTTAATCGTTTGACAGCTCTAATTCCTACATTTAGGTGATGAATACTGACTTAGGAGTGACTAGTTTTGGGACAGTGTTTTGGTTTAGTTCAGGGGTGCCCAACCATTTTTGTCCAAAGGGCTACTTTTCAAGGAACCAACCTCCGGAGATATACCAGTCCAGTGTCATCTGAACCCTCCCCCGGTGTTATCACTAAAAGTCCCAGGGCCAAGCCATTTGGCTTTCCTACATAGAACCAAGAATGAACCAAGCAGAAAAAAACAGCTATGAAACAGGTAGATCTCTGTTTGAAAAAAGGAAAACACTTCCTACCTCAATGGGCTGGCTTTGATCCCAATGTCATTTTGCAATCTCAAAATCTCATCCTCAGGAGTGGGGCTTTCAAAGTCGAAAAGTGATTTGACTTTGGTGGCAATGTCACCGTCAATATTTGCACCAAATGGATAGCACATATAGCTGACTATAGGCTCGATGGATGTAAAGTCAGTAAAACGCCTCTCAAACTCTGACGAGATCCTCTGGAACATGCTCCTCATGACGTGCACTGTCAAGCTGTGTCACACCTTTCCCTTGACATTGTAGTTCTACTTGCATGTGAGGGAAGTTGCACAGGTTACCAAGCCACAGCCGGTTGGACATCAGCTTTAGCTTGCTTTTAAATGTGCTCTCTGAACTCATCCTGTTTACTACATCTTTACCCTTACCCTGCAGCTCTAAATTCAATTCATTTAGCTGGCCAGTGAGATCAGTGAGGCAAGATAAATCTAAAAGCCTCTGTTTTCGAAACAAAATCCCATGAAAGCATTAAAAATATCCCCAACCCTGGTGTGTACTTACAATGGCCAAATGGTGAGTAGGTCTTCATTGGTACTTAATTGGTGGAAAATTGTAGTTCTTGGATCGTTTCCTCTCAGCCAGGGATGACGTACATCGTATTGGCCACCCCTGCCTTGACATCAGAGGCAATTCGCTAAGTAGCTTAGCGGTAAGCGCCGTTGTTTGCGAATGAGTGGTGATTCAGTCATCTGATTGGTTGCCCTCTGTGTCATTCAAGTAACGGGACTGATGGTAGGCTGACGTAGTACGACCTGTGTATTTAGTGCCGTTGTTATGAATGGCATTGCCACCGACAAGGCATTTTCAATGCTTGTCGTGTGAAAGCCTGGGAGCCGCATTGCCAAAGAACCGCTGTAATCGCTAGCTGCTCGCTACTGTTAACAGCGGTTAACTTCCAGCAGCGTTTCCAACTCATCGGTAAGGAAAGTAGCTATTGGCTGTCCTAAACGTTGCTCAATGATGTCACCAGTGCGTGTGATTTACTTGGAGGGATGTTTTTTTCCTTTGTAATTTTTATTTGTTGATGTTTTTTCAATTTATTTCGGACAAAGAAAAGTTTTTCATTTACATCCAGCCCAAATTGTAAACCTGGCGGGATCAGCCAGCAGCGGCTTCATTTCGGGGTGGGGGCCACAACAGCTCCAGGTGCTGCTCATTGAGAACAACGTGCTTTCACCACACAGACTCCAAAAGTCTCCAATAACATCAGAAAAAGTCGCTAGATTGTTACTAGTCACTTTTTAAAAAAAGTCGCTCGAGAGGATCTGAATACTCACTAAATATAGTGTCAAAGTCGCTAAGTTTGGCAACACTGACTTCCTGTCATGTCATTTAAAAAAAAAAAACCTCGCGGTCGACTTGGGATCAGTCGACCATGGTCGACTGGTTGGGCACCCCTGGTTTAGTTACTGCGATTCTCAGTTTTGCTTTTCATTGTGCTTTAATGAGATGCGAAATGTGAGTTTTGACTAGCAAAGTGTGATGCAAAACTGCTTATATCGAGCCTTGCTTTGTGTTTTGGTGAACTTTTGCCGAATCCCATCATTTTGGTCATTTTGTGCAATTTATCTTGTGGATGCTTTCAAACTTTTTCTTTATTTCTTTACAAAATTCGGATGTCTGTAAGTACATTTACACAGTTGTATATACCACTCTTTGCTGTACAAGTTATTTATCGTCATATAAGTATTTCATCAATTAATCTTTGTAGATATTTACCATAGATGTGTTGAATAAGTTAGAGAATAGGGCTGTTACAAGAGTGTTGAATATCATTTTATATGTATAATTGGATTCTATACAAACATTTGTATTGTGTTTCTATTTGTGTACAGTTTTACAAGAAAAACTTCCATAAAAATACCAAACGGTGGACTTTCATCTTCGTGTTTTGATTGGAGGATTGTTGAGCTCGCTGTCTACGTCATGCTCTCATCTCAAACGCATGGTTAGGGCAGGAGAGTAAAAAGATTACCTTTACGTCAAAAGCATAGCGGTGAATTGGATACACATTACACCTCCTCCATGAACTAATGTCAGAGTCCAAGGAAATGTCTAACTTCGAGGTCAAGTCAGTGTGTGGGTCTTCAAGTGCTCTTTCAAGTCCAATTCAAGCCAGGTTGCATCAGCTGCACGGGCAAAGGCAGAGGCTGCACGCAAAAGAGCTGATATGCTAAACTTAAAATTGATCAAATTTGATAATCAGCCTGAGAGCTGTCTGTCATGGCGGTCTGCTTTCTATAATGCCATCGTCGGCTTGGATCTCAAACCTAGTGAGGAGCTCGACTTACCAGATCGCTTGGTGGGGAGTCACTTCAGCATGCCCTGCAGATCAGAGCAGTCCATGTCAACGATCCAGCGGCTGGACTCAACAGACTATGGCAACGGTTGGAAAAGACTTGCGGTTCTCCAGAGGTTATTGAAGCTTCACTATTCAAACGCCTCGACAATGTAACTAAAATCTCTCCGAAAGACAGCCAACGTCTTCAAGAACTTGCAGACCTTCTTCTGGAAGTAGAAGGTGCAAAGAACGAAGGTTACCTGCCTGGCCTCAGTTTCCTCGACTCAGCTAGAGGCATTAATTTCATTGTTAATAAGCTTCCATTCGACCTCCAAGAAACATGGGTCACTCAAGGGACTAAATCCAAGAGAGACAATCTTGTGCATTATCCACCATTCTCCTTTTTCGTAAACTTTGTGAACAGTTACGCAGAAATGAAGATGGATCCCAGTTTCACCCTCCAAGGCTCCGACACAGCACGCTACAAAGATGATGAGAAACCTCCCATCAAGCAGTGGAAGAGCAGGACTCCAATCTCGGCTAACAAAACTGAGGTTGAAACCTCCAACCTTTCAGGGAGTGACAACCCTCCCATAGACCCTGAAAGACATTGTCCCATTCAAAACAAACCACACTCTCTCAGGAAGTGTAGGGGTTTCAGAATGAAGACCTTAGAAGAAAGGAAGAGTTTCCTTCAAAAGCATTTCATCTGTTTCAAGTGCTGCATGTCCCAAACCATAGAGCCAAAGACTGTAAGACAGTAATTCGCTGTTCAGAGTGGTCCCTCCCTATACACTAAAACATGTTCTGGCACGACAGAAACCAGAGGAAGAAGAGCCACAAACTTCGTCATAGAGGCTATTGATGGTGGAGTATCCTTGGCACTTCCAACACTCATCGAATGCAATTTGATACAAAAAATTGACTTGTGACAATTTAGCAACGTTTTCTGGTGTTACTGGACACTTTTGGAGTCTGTGTGGCGAAAGCATGTTGTTCTCAATGAGCAGCGCCGGGTGCTGTTGTGGCTCCTCCCCCAAATGAAGCCGCTGCTGGCTGATCCCGCCAGGTTTACAATCTGGGCTGGATGTAAATGTAAAACTTTGCTTTTTCTAAAATAAAATAAAGAAACATCAACAAACAAAAATTACTTAAGAAAAAAAGATAAGAAACCCCCCCAAGTAAATCGCATATTAGCCATCGCCCTGATGACATCATTCAGCGACAGCCAATAACTAATTTCCTTACCGATGAGTTGGAAACACTGCTGGAAGTTGTTCAACAGTAGCGAGCAGGTCACGATCACAGCGGTTGTCACCACCAAACGTCAACACGACTGAGACGAAACGAGCCAAGAACTACCATTTTCACCTTGAGTGGGAGCAAGATTTTTTTGTTTGTTTTTATTCTCATTCAAAGCCTGTTTGTTTGATTTGCCATGCATCGGTGGCATTGCCGAAGAAAGCCAATCTGGGGCGGCATTCAGAAAGGTACACAGGAGCTATAAAACGTATTTCTCTGCGAAAACACAAGGTGGGGCATTTCCCCCATCTTGTTCAAATGGAATGTGGTGGGTGTCCTCGATCAGTGTTTTTCAAACTTTTTTGAGCCAAGGCACACTTCTTTCATTGAAAAAAATCTCGCGGGACACCGCTATCTGAAAATGTGAAGAACCCCCCTGCTTATTTGAAGAATTAAGGTGTTCTATTGTTACTATAACCCCACGTGGGGGGGGTCAGACGTTGACACTGGACTGTTAGATCTCTGGCGGTTGGCTCCTTGAAAAGTAGCCCTTGGGAGAAAAAAGGTTGGGCAACCCTGATTTATAACTATTGGTGTTGTTAGTATTTCTGTTGTGATCCTTGCATGTATTTGTCAAGACGAGGAATAAAATATATTTTTCTGTAAAGTGTGTGAAAAAGAGGCATAATCAAACGCTTTCATGAGCAGGAAGTTGGCCAGCCTAACGTAGGGACTGCACTGAAGAATTCAAGACTGCATGTACGTGTTTTAATGTGTTACAAACACATCTCTTATTTCAGTAATATAATCCCACAATGCACATTGATTGTCGTCTTCATGGTAGTGTATGTGTAGGATACTGCAGTTGAACGTGGTAATACAGTAATCAGCAATGGGCCAACAGAGCCTCGGCGCCACTGTGGTGAAGAACCGTATCTTGTCACATTGCTGCTGTAAGTTTGGTACTCTTTGCTACGTCATCACTGTGGTGCGCATCAGCGCGAGGATGCACCACAAACTACACGAGTTGTGCTGAGAAAAAAAAAGAATGAAAATAAAGATTAACAGGTGACATGGCGATCAACTGGTTAGCACGTCCGCCTCACAGTGTAGATGTCATGGATAGGCACGCGTGTGAATCGGCAGCTCAAATAATGGTTGAATGGATACAAGTGCAAATTTTCTTGACCCCAAAATGTATTGGTTTTCATTCATCAACCAGCATAACTTTCTCTTTTGTGGTGTCCCATTGTTTTCAAATTTTGTATGCTTTATGGTTTGTCGCAGGCCTTCTTGGGGTCATTTAGCTGCAAGAAGGTGAACCTTTGTCATGAATCCCGCGTATCTGCTGCTTTTCAGGTGGAGGAGGAGATAAGCACCCTACGTCAGGTTCTGTCCGCCAAGGAAAGACATGCCACAGAGCTCAAGCGGAAACTGGGCCTCAGCTCTCTCAATGAGTTCAAGCAAAATCTCACAAAGAGCTGGCAAGATGTCCAGACCTCCAATGCGTATGTATTCCTGTACACTTTGGTTTTCATGCTTTCACGCAGAAACAATTTAGCCGTGCACAGCTTTCCGGCTACGCCGTCTAATTGTTTTATATGATGCCTAGTACAAATTAAGAAAAGCTCCGTTCAGGTTTTGTATGTTGTTAGCAGCTCTAACTGCTTGTAGACTATGGCTTGTCGCACACCAGCGGATTGAGCCTCACACATAAAGTATAACCAGTTGACAACAACGGAATAATTGCAACTCCTGGACTTCTTATTGAAACATTACCGTATTGGCCCGAATATAAGACGGCCCTGATTACAAGACAACCCCCTCTTTTTCAAGACTCAAGTTTGAAAAAAGTCTTTTTGAACACCAAATTAATTTTTATACAGAAAATAATTACAGTACATCTGAAACAAATGATTATAACAATATATTTGAGAGAAAAAGCATGTTATTTTGCCTCATTCAAATCTTAATAGCTGAATATTTAAATATTTAAACTAAAGTACAATCACATTCATAAATGAATGGCTTCTGGTTTTTGGATTGGATAAACTTTATTGTCAAATGTACTGTATGTGTAACATACAGCACAGATGAAATTTCTTCCCTCTCAACATAAAACAAGAGGAGCCGCTGCGGGTGTCCGCGCCGCCATCAAAAGAAAAGTTAACAAAAAAAGACAAAATACAAAACAACACATGAGACACAGACAATCGTGCACTCTTAACCACTTTCCTGCATACACTTTGTTGTCTGAAGCAGTTATAGATGAAAGAGGAGCGAATCAAAGTGTCCTTTTCACCAGTGGATTAAAGACGTCATGCTGCAATGTGCACACGTCTGCTACAAGCTAAACTTGAAAGCAACAAGAAGCAGTAGCATCCATTAACGAAAAAGAGATTGTCTGTCTTCTCCTGTCCCATGTAAGTCCGCTTCAATTTCAAGCCTCGACTCCCAGTTCCACATACGCATCGGCGCTCTGCGCTGACGCTCCCTTCTTCTCATCGTCGGCTCCTCAATCCATGCATCCATCCAGCTGCAGACTGTCCATCAGCACCAACCTTTTCGCTGAACAAAGCGGGGCTGTGAAAATGCTGCCTACTTCAGGCGCAACACACAAGCGCAAACATTTTGAAATGTAAATTACATCATAACTTCTCCTCAGCTGCCGGTTAACCTGGCTGATCTTCGACCCACTTTTCTCCAGATTTTCGCTACGTTTCTCCATTTTCTCTTCTATTTATCTCTTCTATTATTTTCTTCTCTTTTCTTTCTTACCGCTATTTTTTATTTTTCTTCTTTGTGCTACCAGTATTTATATTTTTTTATTTATTCTTCGTGACATGGGTTCACTTTGGCCTGGGGAGTCAAGTTCAGCATTCGCTTCAATGATATCTTCAATTTGGCCTGGGGAGTCAAGTTCAGCATTCGCTTCAATGATATCTGGCGCCATCTAGCGTCGTGAATGGATATAATGTCTAGACCCCGAATATAAGACGACCCCCACTTTTTCAGTCTTATTCCAATCCAATGCAAAAAACACCGTCTTATATTCGGGCCAATACGGCATTTTGAGGCTCCACATATGCGGCTATTATTTTTTTGTAGAACCAAAAATATCATGGTGCAGTTTTTTTGCCAAATGGAAGGATTTCAGTGGGCAATTGTTCAAGACTTAAGTCAGAAGTTTACATACAGTTCATGTCATCAATATTTGGTACTATGGCCTTGAAACTATATAACTTTTTGAAACGTTTTGTCTATACTCCCACGAGCTTCTCACAAAATTTGGCACAAACATTTTTGCCCGTTCTTCTTGGCAGAACTGGTGTAACTCAGGCAAGATTGAAGGTCACTGTGTGTGGACATGCCTTTTCAGGTCTTCCATAAAATGTTCTCAAAGTGTTCAAGACAGTGACCTTTATATTCTTCAGTATGCATGTTTAATGGTAACCTTATTTTGGTATTGAAATTGCCATCTCGGGCAAGACGATTTTGTGATAATCAAATTTAGGCTTTACTAAGGGCTACTATCCACAAAGCTCACCAATCTGTGTCATGCCACTGTGTACAGATGACACTTTGCTGGTTTAAAAGAGTGTTGCATCTACATCACGCTGTCACCCATACTCCTGGAAGTCTTTTCTTTCGCCTCCGCATAAGAAAGCCAGATGCTAAGCTAGCTTGCGCCGCACCACTAATTAATAAGTAACTAATACACTGCTCCATGGAGAAAAAGTGACGCTCCATGGAGACAAAGACACACTTTCATAAAAGGCGGACGAGGACTCTGTTAGCATGCAACACGCCGAGCAAGGAGAGAGAAGATGGAGACGCTAATAGTAACTGCTAATGTGAAATGTAGAGTCTGTAAAAACCAAAATAAGTGCTTAGGTATAGCTCAAGCAGCTATAAACAACAACAAAAAACTGTTAACACTTATTAAGTATCTGGGGATAAAGTAAGAAAACAACGACATTAGCATGTGCTCAAACACCGGAAGACTCTTCCAGCTGACGTCAATCATATCGAGGGCTTGAGGTCAAAAGTATATACCATCCATCCAATGAGCAATACTATTTGCTTTATTTGCTCCATGTTGCACTACAGATTAGTGAGTTTTGAGATCCACGCAAGAATAAATGTCAAAATTACTTTTTTTATTTTTTATTTATTTTTTTATGAATTTTGCTTTGCTAACGGGCTGTTTATTTGTTAGATTTCATTACATAAAAGAAACACCGGAAAATGAAAAAAATGTTTGACAAGCGGCAGAGAGACCCTTTTTAACGAAAAATATTTACTTTTCATATTTAAGTAACTCTTTCAAAAATAGTTCCATTCTGATGTTTACACTCTTACACTCACCACCACTGTGATGGGATTCAATTTATTATAGACCACTAAGCCCTCAGTCTTCGTTTGATGCAAGTATAAAGTCTCTGACAGTAGTGTGGAAAAATAAGTAGGTTGCTAAGCAGAAGATCTTGCTTTATTGAATCATTTAAAAACCCTTGAAAAAGGACTGTCACATCTTTAGTGTCTGTGCATTTATTAGCGTCGTAGCTTTTAAGATTTTGATGGCATGATGTCCTTTTATTATTTTGGAAATGTTACTGTACATTGTGAATATTGGACTTGAATAAAATCATCAGTTGAAAAAAAAACCTATTTAATCTTTTTCTAAAATGGGTTAGTCCGACAAAGCCATTTTTTGTAATGGTTTGACAGCTTCAAAATAGCAAACTCATTTGCCAGGCCCAATGTGTGTGCAAAGTTTTGCGTTTTCATGCACGCTTCGGTTCCCAAAAATGAGATTCAGGGAAAAATTCAGCAAAACACGAGGGACCTTGGAATTTTCCTTTCATCACTGTATCCACGCAGCGGTTTTCTTTGATGTCATACAGGGGTGTTCCCCCCTGAATCAGGTACATGAATTGTTCTTGACTTTTTCCGCGTTGTCGAAATTCGGCATGTCTTCTCTGCTTAGAATACAATTCTGCTGACAAACAAACTTGCTGTCGAATTTGCCTTGCCCCCTCCCATGCACCACCATCCCACCAGAGAACTCGTTGCAAACGTGCAGCATTAATTAGGGCCTCTGCTGGCTGAAATTAGGTCAAGATGACATCATGTATGCACATCCAAATACAATCATTTCCAACTTTGGGGTGATTCAATGTGAAAGCGTCAGCTGTGTCTCACAAAGAAGACTGATTTTCATTGTTGCATCCAGCATGTCATAATAGGCTCGTGTTGCCCACTCACCATATTGAACTTCTCGTTGTTTGTTTCCACTGAGAACGAAATAGGCAGAGAAGTTTAGGTGTTTTGTTAGAAAATGTATTTCTAGATGACACTCTTGGTTATGAATGATCAAATTGTGTGATTATTGATGTGTAAGAGAACATCACGAGCTACATTGCATACATTTATTGACCCTGCTGTTGTGTCTTCAGATATGTGTCTGCCTCGGCTACTTTGGATGACATTACCCACTCTGAAGCGTGAGTTGATTCATTTTTACTGTTTCTCTATCTGGCCTGACTTGAGCTGCCTGTTGGCTTCTTGGGAGCGTTTCATTTTTGGTGGCCCAGCCCTTTGTTGTCTGTTTGCTGCTTTTTTCGGAGGAGCGTCTCATTGTGGTTCGTGGACACATACAAACGTAGTGGTAGCAATACAGTATTGTCGCACTGCAACAGGGCACTGACACGTTGCTTCTTTTTGTAACCCGCCGTAGCAAAATGAGTCACTGTGACTTATATTTCCGGAATTAGGTTTTGCCATAATCAAAAAGAATGATCTTAGTCTTTTTGATTATGACATCTCAAGGAGTGTGCTACGCTACCAATGCAATGAGAAGGCCAGCTTGAAAATAAACCTTAGTTATCAAATAATATCTGGACATCAGTGGTTAGCAATGCTTTTATTTTAAAGTTGTTCCAGGCAGCATGTCGTAGCGTAACGGCTGATTTGACTCGTTTCCCAGACTGTGTTTTGGGGGTCGTTTATTGCCATCACAACCCGTTGCTTCAGACCACAACGGGACTGTGTCCTGAAACTGTGACCTGAATGTTCAGTCACTAATTCACAGAGCTAAAAAGAGACATTATTACGCTGACACTGCACTGTACAGCCCTGCTAGCATGGCTCAAGTTAACCAACGTAAATCACTCTGCACTCTGATGCTGACAGCCTTACAGTTGCCGTTCCTACTAATGTTTTGTTATTGTTTTGGGTTTTTTTTGGGGGGGGGGGGGGTTCTGTCACTTGAACCAAGCGAAATACTAAATATTAATTTTTAATCCAAATAACCGATTAATTGAAAAAATCTGTAGGATATCCAAATACCAAATATTTGACAGCTGCAGCCCTATTGATAACATGCTTAACCTCATGAAAATCGTTTGAAAAATATGCGAGTTACAACTTGATCGGCCCTGAACATTGCCGCCAATTACGGCAGTTAGGCTTACTGCTACAACTGTGATTTATAACGTATTAACGCTTTTCGAATAAACGACAATAGACATCAGAAGCCAGTATTTAAAAACCCTTGTGCTGCAGTCGATGTAAATAATTTTATATTACGCAACATACAATTTTACAAAAATTGTTGAACTATTATTCCTGATTTTTTTTTTTTAACTTTCAACCACTCGACATGTTCAGTGGCATCAGCACTATACATACATATATAGTTCTTATTTTTTTCTTTGTATTTTTGCCCTCTATGGACAATAAAAGCGGTACTGTGCTATGACCAAAACTTAAAAGATATCTATACATATAAAACATGAATTGGAATATTTCATATCACACACTTTTTATGCTTTGTCTTTGATTTAAAGATGACAACACGCAAAAATCTACAAAAATTGTAGAAATTGTAACATAAGGTTTTTAAAGGCGCTTATAAATCAAATGTATTATTATTATTTTGAGGTCTGATACTGATAGCAATGCCACTGTCCATGGCGATTGTGTATGGAACATTCCTTCAGATTCACGGCCTAATGTTAAGAATCACATTAAAAGGAGTACGAAATTATCAAAAATCTTTTTCAGCTTTATACTGATAGCCGTATGTCGGGGATTCTCCACGTGGATATCTCTGATCATAGCAAGGTAATGCCTGATTGTTTTCCTTTTACATCATGCAAATTTTGAACACTTCACAATATTTATTTCATAAAGTTGTAATTGAATTGAATTGATGAAAGTGCTCAATCGGAGCAAGTTCTGACTCATTTTGCTATGGTGGGTCACATAAATTATTTGGAAAGTGTCTGTTATCATCTCCAACACGTTCAGACCTAACTAACCACTTTCGTCTTTCACTCATGCACATCTCTCTGCTCATTTCTTGCTTCTCAGCCCATCACCAGCAGCCACTCTTTCACTCAGACATGCGTACGCTGCTTACAGGGACCTCTGGAATTTAGGAACATTATTGCAATATGACGTTAATGAACATCCAGTGACTGTAACTACCTCTGCAAACATCAGTGTTTTGTTATTCCAAGTGGCTGTAAACTAAGGCTGTCGCTATTAAATATTTTGGTCGCCTTTGATATGCTTCTGAAAATTCTTTTGAATAATCTGGTATTCGGATCACAATAAAAACTAACTATTTTTGATTGTTTAGACACCGAGGACAAAAAAATATATATACATTTCCAATTAAGAACAAATGGCCGTCCGGTTTTTCATTTTTGGAGAATCAACATCTTTTACTTGAATTTAAAGTGACATCACAGCCTCAGTAGTTTGGCCAACTCAAACAGCACATTTGAGTAAACCTGGTTTAAGATAAACACTGCACTGATGCATGACCTATGCATGGAGCGTGAACTGTGTGTGCGTGCGTGCGTGCGTGCGTGTTTTGGCGTGTTTGCGGGCGGGCGGCACGTGTGTTCGTCAATGATGACATTGGGACTTCCTCATCTGCTGGTATTATAAATATTCAATGTACTATATTATTATACTTCTTATCTTCTATGCCACTTCCTGTCAGATGTCACTCAAATTATCCTCAGATGAGGATAGTTCGAGCGTGGGTTTTTTTTCTTTTTCTTCTCCCCCTCTCCCTTCCTTGTGGTTTCTTTCTGACTTCCGGGTTGAGTGAACGCTGGCGCGTTTGGCTGACGCTGCTCGACTCGCATTGTTCTTGTTCCTGATTGTAAAGTGTCCTTGGGTGTTTTGAAAGGCACTTATAAATAAAATGTATTATTATTATTATTATGTATGCTATAACGTGAATTATTCTGTTCCGGTCCTGTCTCGAGGCACTCTCTGTTCAGTGTTGGATACGTTCTGTTTGAATGGGATTCCAGACAAACTTCTGTGGAAAGTTTACTTGCTCAACCATTCACGTATTTACAGCTTGCATTAGCATCTTCCAATCATCGCAGGAGAAAGCAATTGCTCGCCGCAAATAGTTTTCAACTGGGCCCGGGTCGCTGTCTGGGCCTGTAGCGGATATTCAAGTTTGATCTGTGTTGTAACATTCCAACTCATATTTGTTTTTCTCAGTGAGGTTATTTTCAGATCAACAGAGTGCCACGAGACATCATCAAATTTCTTCTTCTAAATTATGTACGTAATTTCGCGAGTGCACCCAGTGTTCAACTGAGACACCACAGTTGAATTAAAGGGTGACATACTTGTGTTGCCAAAACACGGGTTCGAGTATGGTAGGTATTCCTAAATGTTTTTGGAAACACCGCTGTATTCAGTTCCATTCTTTGCACTTCACTGTATTCCTTGAAAAAAAGATACACAACAGCATAATTTGATGGGGACATTTTCTGGCCAATGGGTTGTTTGTGTCTTTTTTTAATTTATTCATTGATTTCAATTCATTTTATTGTGTGGATTATGTATTTTATGAACACATGGAAAGAGATTTTTTAGGGATAAAAAACTCTATTGGGATATACAGTATATGCCGTTCTTTAAAACGGTGGCATTGCTTTGGCGGAAATGTTGTATATCAAAAGTACCAGTGGTATCGGTCCTCATTATCTGTGACGACTGAAGATTTTAGTCGTAGTACTGGTATTGGTCTGAATAAGTGGTATCGAACGATCCCTAATCTCTAGCAACCAAAGTCCATCCGTCCATCTCTACCCCAATTAGAGATGGTGTCGTTAAGATTTGAATGATACGACTGCTCTTAATGATCCCCCCCAATGAAAACAATGTATCGGCTGTCGTCTGTGTGGATGCCGGACATCGTGTTGCTGCTGGCCGGGCTAGAGTCCTGGGTCTCACCTTTTGAACGTAAACGTCACATACCTGTAATGCAAAAAATGTCTTTCCCTGACACTTTTGCGAGATTATGCATTTCAACTTGTCTCAAAAACCAACTGGCAAGAGTAAAAATATGTATGCAATATTTGAGAGGCGTTTCTTTTACTGGTTTGCTATTGCGCAAGTTGCATTTTTTGCATTTCTGAGGGCAATGGAAACCCAGCTGCTGTTGTGCAGAGAATACATCTTTTCACAAAAGGTTAGTTTTCTCCTCATTTTGTCCAAGTTTCATTCAAATCACATATTTTCATATGGCAAGTACTAAAGAATGGAATAAGATAGAATACTTTTTTTTCCCTACTTAAATGATTAGAATAAATTCCAATCAGTACCTCCCATGTTTACATAGTCGTAACCCACAATAATCTGTCACCCTTGAAAGATGAGTCAAAATGATCAGATCATTTCCGGACGTTTTATCGGTCTGTCGTGGTGAAGGAGCTGTGCCAAAAGGCGAAGCTCTCAATTTACCGGTCAATCTACGTTCCAACCCTCATCTCTGGTCCCGACCTCTGGGTTGTGACCGAAAGAACGAGATCCCTGATACAAGCGGCCCAAATGAGTTTTCTCCGGGCTCTCCCTTAGAGATAAGGTGACAAGCTCGGTCATCCGGGAGGGTCTCAGAGTCGAGCCGCTTCTCCTCCACATCGAGAGGAGCCAGATGAGGTGGCTCATGCATCTGATTAAGATGCCTCCTGAACACCTCCCTGGTGAGGTGTTCTGGGCATGTCCCACCGGCAGGAGGCCCCGTGACGACCAAGGACACGCTGGAGGGAGTATGTCTCCCAGCTGGCTTAGGAACACCTTGGGAGACCCCAGGAAGAGCTAGAAGAAGTGGCTGGGGAGAGGGAAGTCTGGGCTACCCTGCTAAAGTTGCTCCCCTGCCACCCGACCCCGGATAAGTGTTAGAAAATGGATGGATGGCATTGATATAATGCATTCAATTAAACCTAGGTTGAACTTTATTGCAAAATATTGTATTTTGTTTTTAATTCACATTCAACACAACATCCCGACTTCATTGGACTTGGGTTTGCACACGTGGCGAGCGGCGCCGCTGCAAGTACCGATACAAACCAAATGCAGTTTAGTATAATTTTAGATGTCTCCGTACTCCAGAAGCAAATTAGATCCGGTATATCGTGCAACCCTAGCCTACTCTGTCCGTCTGTCTATCTCATGGAGCCCGTCACGCCCATGAAGCCAATGTTGTCAATCTGCCTCTCTAATCCATCTGTGTCTCTATAGTATATTGAACAAGCCAAAAGCTTGGCTTATGCTTGACGCATCGACTTCCGTGATTTAAGCGAGCTGTCCGCATTGCCCACATTTTCCGCACAGAGGAAAATTTGGAACATACGCGGATGGTCTACGTAGAAAAACAGCAAAGCAAAAAGCTTTTAGTTAAACAACAGTGTTTTGTTACCCCCCGTTTTTTTTGGTGTGTTTTTTTTAAACACTTTTGTTAAATGTATGTGGACTGTAACGAGTAACTGTATCGGAATACATTTTAAAAGTAACCCCCCAATCCTGGTCTTCTACCCCTTGGGCAGATACAAGAAGACTCAGGAGACCCTCTCCCAAGCAGGACAGAAGACCAGCGCGGCTCTCACCACCATGGGCTCGGCCATTAGCAGGAAACTGGGCGACATGAGGTATGGTGCTGCTCGTTGTTGCGACCTTCACGTGATCACGATCTCTTTTGAGCACATATGCTCAACCGTGTTATTATTTTTTTTTTTCAAGAATCTTTCTTTCCGTTTGGGTTCTGTCCACTGCGCTCATTGGTTTAGTTTTTAGACTTTGGATGTATTTCACTCTAAAACTGGGTGTCTGCTGATCCTTCTAGAAAGTTTTGCATTATAGTTTGCCCAATTAAACTTCTCATACAAAATGTGAACCTTGATCGTTTAATGCATCAGTCCCCAACCCCCAGTCCGTGGACCGGTACTGAGAATCGGCCCGTTTGGCACCAGGCTGCACAGAGACAGGCCCGCGTGCTGTGAGCAACTCCGGCCAATCAGAGTGCCACTTCTAACATTGGTTTGCAAGTTGACAAAAACAGAACCCGCCAAAAATGAAAGAAGAAGCAGTAGACAGAAAGTAATCGTAACAACTTCACCAAATGTACATACAGCTGAATACGCAGCTGCCGGGCAGCCATGACATCCCAAGATGAAACTATTTTGACAAGAGAAGCTCCTCCCCGAGCGACGTGGAGGAGCAAGATGTCGTCAAAAACAAGACAATACAAGAAACCTGTTGAATCATTTGAACAAGTCTCAAAAGTGTGAGCGGAGTTTGAACAGCCCGCCCAAATAAACATGAGCAGTTGTTGTCAGTCGCACTGCTTTAAAACTGGCAATTTAAAAGCGATGAAAAAATAAAAAGGTTGCCTGTCCACAAACAGCATCTACTTATCTGAAACGGCCCGTGACACAAAAAAGGTTGGGGACTGCTGCTTTCATGAGTTGTTCAGCAGTCTTAACCCATGTACTCTTCTCAGAAATGTAAACCTTTGGACACCTTTGTGGCTAAAATGTACATGCACAAACACACCTCAATAATAAATAATAAACATCTCTACACCCCTTTCAAAGGGGAACTAAACCATTTTTTTTTCTTTCCACGAATGGGTTGTGTGCTAACACTAAACAAAACACAGTACTCTTGATTACCACTGCGTTTGTGGGCTAAGACAAAACAAAATACGCAAGATTGGTTGATATCAGTGGGCCACCATTTTGAGACCGATGGGACGAAGTGACATCAGAACCGGAGTCGCATTTTTGCCTGCTCAAGCGCATATTTGTGGAAGACTGGTTTGTCCCCAAAAAAAAAAATGCAACTGTGTCAGGCTGAGAGCATCCAAGTGTGAAGATTTTATATCACCTAATTTATATGGTGATAAATTTCGGCAAAAGTAGCTTGTACCTGGAGAAAAGACATCTGGACTTGAAGCAAAAAAATGTCTTTTTTTTCATCTATTTCGTAAAAGACTAAGACCCATTCAGGAACGCTTTCATGCGAAAATGTTACATTTATCGCCATGAATTTATATTTTGATATAAATGTTATGCCGCATCGCCAAGCCCTTCATTCTTGCCTTTTACCGTTAATATTGTGTTTTATATCCACTTTGTGTTCACCTCACGGCGCACACTTTTGAACAAGCATGAACTTATGATGACTTTACCGCATTACAGTACGTTTTTAGCCACAAAGATCCGCAGAGGACGCAAAATGCACTTTAAGAGAAAACCCAGAGATGATAAGAAAATCCTGCCAAATTTATGCCACAACTTCTGACATTAACAAAATGATTGTAATGTTTTCGTTTTGTTTTTAGTAGTACCGCTACTACTACTACTACTACTCCAAAATTGTGCGAAACTAACATGACCTGTTTTGTGGGACAACAAACACAGAGCATGACCAAGCAGCTCGGAAGCATTTCGGCTCATGGCTCTTGATAAAACTCTTGTCTTCCTTCATCCACTCTTGTTGCTGCGGTGAACTAACGCTTTCGCCTCACCCTCATTTTTGTGCTTATCTTAATGCTACTGTGGGCTCTGCAGAGTGCTTCCTTTCTCCAATTCTTTTAGGTAAGACTGTGTGTGCTACTTGCTCCCTGCCACTTTGGTGGGTGTGCACATGACTATGCATGAATGCGTATGTCTGGCTGCTCTGTATTGTAACACGTGCACTTTTCCTTTGTCTCCTCTTTAACGCTTACAAAGTAGCCACTATTCCATTCGCCACTCCATAAGTATGCCAGCTATGAGGTACTGTAACGCACCCGCCGTTGTAATAATTCTAACAAAGTTGTGTATCATGTTACAATGTCACTATTGCTGCGTTCCACACTGCTTGGAAGCGGGAGTTCCTCAAGTAAACAAAAACTATGGCTGACCACCCTGATAAACGGTTATTTGTTTGGATTAGCCTTCTTCTAGAGCCCGACCGATAGGAGATTTGGGGGTTTAATTCTGATGTTGGCAGCTTAAAAATAAAAACACTATAAATGGATGAGAAATGATATATCCGCCGATACTTTCAAAAAGAACATCCACCCATTTTCTAATGCGCATTATCCTCACGAGAGTCACGGGCATGCCGGCGTACCCCCTCAACTGGTTGCCAAGCCAATTCAATGAGAACATTGCTATACTAAATTCTTCCAGTGCCCAAAATTTGATTCGGGACAAAGCGGACGACGACTAAATCAAAGTAAGCGACTCCTGAGGATAAGCGGTGTGGATGGATGGATGAATGGACTCTTAATTAGTCACACTGTCTAGATAAGGACTGACTGTAAATTGTTATTCTCATGTTAGATAATGTTGGACATGGGCATTAACAGACACCTCCGTGTAAGTCCCAATGAGGATAGACGCAACTTTGAAAAGCTGTGCTTTATGAGGTGAAAAAACAGTTGCATGTACATGGGGTGGTGCTTTGCGGACCTTTACGAGAGAATCTCCTCGTACAAAGAAATTGACGGGAAGTCACCCCTCAAGTTTTCTTTACAGTATATTTGTCTTTGCTTGTCTAAACTTTGCTTTGTGATTCATTTTGCATTTGTGGAATAGGAGTTCAGCGGCCAAATCCGCAGTTTTTTAGCCATTTTACGGGGCAGACATTTTGCTCCTTTCTCTTGACTGAAAATGACCTCGTAGTTGCTCAGGGAACTACCAATCGCGGCTACCTGTTTTCTGAAGCTGAGCCATGATTTGTTGTGACCTGAGCCCTGTGAGCAACTGAGCAACTGTGATGTCATTTTCAGTCGACAGCAAGTGGCAAAATGGCCGCCCCTTGAGAGGGTCAAAAATTTCAAGTGCTTACTTAACTCAGATTCCGCCAACGCAATATGACTCAGAAAGCAATGTTTAGACTAGTTAAGGCGCTTCGAGCAAATTCATGTTAAGAGAATTTGGAGGTTGACTTTGCGTTGAATACATTGTCAAGTCAACTGTATTTATAGAGCACTTTCAAACAGCCAAACCAAGCATTGGTTAAATATTGACCTATGTCGATTCATTGGTGATGCTTTATTACCGGTATACTCTTTTCGAGCAGACAGTCTGAAGCGGAAGGCGGGCAGGTATAGAGAAGAGAAAGGCAAGCGCTGAGTGTACCAATTGGCATTCAGCAAACCAAAAACCTGCCTCAGATTCAGATTCGTCTCACGAGGTCTGGCTTCTCACTTTGGTGGAATGCAGCAAAAGTTTCAATGATGGAAGTGTTCTGTGTTATGAAAAATGTCAAAACAACTACAAATTACAATTACAAAAATGAAAAAGCATTCTTCATTTTCATAACTTTTTTTTCTTTTAGTCTAATATTTTACACTGCAGCAATTAGCAGTTATGAAATGTTGACATAGTGCTTGTCTCACAGGAACTCTGCCACCTTCAAGTCCTTCGAGGACAAAATGGGAAACCTCAAGGTAAGCGATGTCATTGGAACACTATTTCGGTACTCGTATGATGAGGGATGAACAATTCTAATTATTTTATGAACAAATAGCATTTTATTAGGGATGACTAATTATTGGCCCTTTTGTCGGTCCGATCCTGTAAAACGACGAAGATATTGAAAGCCGCATTAAAATACACAAACGAACAACCACTTGAAGTCTCCTCCTCCTAAAAACAATATTTACAAGAAATAATGAAACTTGCACACAGGCCAATTCACTTGAATGAGAGCCATCGCCGAGGCTCCCCCGGCAGCCACCCGGCGCCGCCTTGCGGGAGGCCGGCTTCCAGGGCCGCCGAAGAATGACGCCGAAGGATGCCTTTTGCTTTTTAACTGTATGTTTACCTTCGGTGCTGGATGCTTCTATCGTGTGGACTTAATCGAGCTTGAATTGCAGCACAAACGGATGACTTCCACCGACTTTTTATTACACTGTGAATGATGGCGGACGAGATGGCGTGCGACCAGCAGGACTGGTGGAGTCAACGTAAACAAAAGCAGTGTAGAGCACAGTTGTCAAATTTAAGGCCCGTAGGCCAGATCCAGCCCACAACATCTTTTTTTTTTTCTGGTCGGCAACGGCAAACAGTTTGCATCAATTGAAAAATAGTTGAACAATTATTTAAGGCATGAAGCTGCGGCATTGGCCCCTGATTACGGTGGTCCCCGCAACCACCGGTCCACTGCCGGGTACTGCTTTGTAGTTTTATTCTAATACCATAAATACAATATTTTACAGTGGAGCATATAAGCACATTGGGAGAGTGGAGTTTTCTTTCTTTTGGTATTTTTTCTCGACTCTGCCCCAGTAGAACTGGGTGTAACGGGGTGTTTGCACCTTTGTGGGATGGAATGTAGGGTTTTCCCAGCCAATCCTCGCCGCAGCCCTAATTAGCATCCAAATTAGGGAGGTACGATAACACGCCCAAGGACATGCTTGGCATGCGGAAACACAAATTAGTCTCACAGGAGTTTGTGCATAACATTGGCACATAACCTGCAATCACTCCACTTTCGAATCGACCGTGTGTGCGATGTGTGAAATTAGAGAGCACCTTGTACCTTCTGATCATATGTTTGTGTGCCCCCTCTGCCCCCAATAGTGACAGGTTCACTATTACAATACTTTTTAAGATGACGATGATTATAATTCATTCAATGAATTGATTTGCACAATGATCCAGAGGGATCGTCCCACACTGGTGTCACAATCTGAATTAAATAGCATGAGGTGTCCCATGTACATCCGCATAGCGCCGAATTTGTCTTCCTGTGCTTTATTAAATACACCCAAATCGCGTTTGACTGGCTGTGCTGCAAAAAAAACACCACTTGGCATCAGTCTCCCAAAGTAGGGCACAATACCTTTCTCTCCCAAACTCAAACTACCAGATTGGACAGGTCAAGTAGACAGAAAAATGAAGGTTGTTATCCATGGTAGGAGGCTCTCCGATTGCAATGATGTTTTAAGAGTTGTGTCGTTGATATGTCAAACGGATGTCGGAAGTGGAGCCCATCTGCTAGCACCGCTTGACGCACAATGAGCGCGGGAGAGGAGGATTAACAGATTAACGGAAACGCTGTGTGTGTCTGTGACACATTAACAACTGCGTAGCAATTTTTTTTTCCCCTCTCCCACTTTAGCGTACCGGTTAGTCCATTGGCACACTGCACCTGGTACTGGGACACAGCTCATGAATACTGGCCCAGTAATAGGTGGCTGGCGATGTCTGTGGCAGCGCAGCACAACCTGGATGTTGGTGTCAACACCCAACTATTTCAGTTGCATTTCCACATTATTATCTGTCACACAGTGTGCGGCGTACGTTTGTCTCAGTAAGTCTTGGAGAAGCGCTACGTCACACGTTTCATCTGGAAGAATGCACTGTAGAGTATCAATGTTCTCTCGTAATTTATGTCTCACAAGCTGCAAAGATTCATCTACATCATGTTATCTTAACATGACATGAAAGCAAAGGCCATTCGGGAGGAAAAAACAAACCTCTGCGAGTCACAATTCATGATCCAGAGAGAATATATCCTGGATGGTGAATGCAAATGGTGAAGTTTGGTTTTTGCAAGGCTCTCACTACTCCATACATCAGGGGTCGCCAACGCGTGGCTCGCGAGCCACATGCGGCTCTTTGGCCGGTTCAGTGCGGCACCCGGGCTTTCACACGACAAGTGTTGAAAATGTCTCGGCGGTGGCAATGCCATTCAAACAACGGTGCTAAATACACAGAACGTACTACGTCAGCCTATCATCAATCCCGTTACTTGATTGACATGGAGAGCAACCAATCAGATCACTGAATCACCGCTCATGCGCAAACAACGGCGCTAAGCGCTTAGCTCATCATTGAATTACCTCTGATGTCAAGGCAGGGGTGCCCAATACTTTGATCGCAATCGACGGGGAACCAGCATACTGGTCCCAAGTCGACCGCAAGGGGTAGGAGGAGGGGGGGGATTTCTGTGTTTGTGTCTTTAGCTTTCGTTCTTGTTCGGGCCGTTCTGGCTGTTGCTCATCGTGGCGTGCGTGCATATGTGCGCGAGTGCATGGTTGGGCACCCGTGTGTCTGCGTGCGTGCATGTGTGTGTGTGTGTGCGTGCAAGGACGGGATGCCCATGTGTATGTGGCTCTTTGCAGTAACACAGTAAAAAAATGGCTCTTTTTCTCTGACTGGTTGGCCACCCCTGCCATACAGTCATCCTGGCATAGACACGCATTGATAGCATTACTTTCAAAGAGGGCCAAGCACAAATTGTCAGGAACAGGGGCCATGTAAAATGGCTGCCCCCTGGCTTCAGCTGCAAGAGAAAGGGTGTCGAGAGGCGGGACTTTGACCCTTTTTTGACTGTATTGGTCTTCCACAGGGGGACACTGTCACGCCTTTGAGGCCTCGATCCAGTTTGGGGTTGGTAAAAATGGACACGAGGCTGAAAAGTTCTCTGACAACTTCAAGGGCGTTCACAGCTAACCTTGACGCGAGTGCTCTCACGATTGAATAATTGTAGAATTGATGATTCCATCAATTAATCAAGTTATTTTAGTTTGCATTTAAGTGTATTACAAAACCATTTTTCCAATACTGTTTACTTAGAACCGTATTGTTATCTATCATTATACTGTACAACTACACAACAATTTGGAAACATGATCACATGAGAGGTATTGATGTTCTCGCCAACCTTTCAGTTACTGATTGACTCGTTTTCCAAAGTGAAAGCACAAAATAAATGATTCGGCTTTCATGAAGGATGACGGAAATCAGAATAGTTGTTGTTGAGAGGCTGATGAAATCAGAGGATTCGGACTATTTAAATTAAGTTAATCAGTGGCTCTAAATGATTGCTCAATTTTACAACACTTGATTCATTTGATGTCCGATGAGTTGTGGTTGAATTTTGACATATGTACTCCCTGTGCTACTTTGTTTCCTGTGCAGTACAAGGTTGTGGGCCCCCGAGGGGATGAGAGCCCAGCTGATTCGGTCACTCCAACTCAGGAGAACCCGCCTTTCTGATTGCCAGCATTCTGACTGAGACTTCCCACCACCCCATTTTGCAGCAACGTCGCTGAAAGCCTGCGCCAAAACCACACAACTGTTTTTGCGCCCTCTCGTTCGCACCTCTGCTATCCAGCCAACCGCCTTTGACCTTTTGACCTGAGTCGCTCCCCTTCCTGTCCATTTTTGTCAGTGTGAACGCATGCTCGCATGGCGGTGCGGGACACTCCTGGGTTGCACTAAACCTGGTTGCTGCGCGTCTCCTCTCCACTGTATTCCAGCAACCGAGCTCTTGGGTGAACACTTTTGTATGATAAACACTTTTTCACTGCTTTGCATCATGTTTTTACAACGCTGCTGCCGCCATTCTGCATGGAGGGAACCAAGAAGAAAAGTAGCAAGACACACACACATCCACACATACATGAGCGTGACTCGCTGATATGTCCGTTTCCTTCTTCTCGCCTTTCCTTGCACTCCTCTCCCGCCAAGAACCACCTTTAGCTCCAATGTTTCGCCGTGCACCGCAATGTTGGATGGGTGCACCGGGAGTTAACTCCTCGCCTAGTTTGTCGTCTGGTGGCCATTTTGCATATTCCTGAAATACAATTCTCAAAAATTGTCCATGAGTCAATAAGTGACGCTGCTTGAAATTGTTCTCAAACAAACAGCACTGGGTTGTTTACCTTGTTACACATGCTGTCACTTTTAGTTTTCTTTCAATGTGGAAAACTGCAGAAGAAACATTCTCATGCCAGAAAATGGCAAGCCAACATTAAAAGTGACTTTCATTTGACTTGTGAGCTGTTACGTATAGCGCATTGTGTTTCCTTGGTTGAAATTGCCAAACCTGGATAACTTGGGCCGCGTTTCTTGTCCCTGAGTCTTTTTGTCACAGGTATTTTATTTCCACACACAATGGATGAGAAAGAAGTGCAGAAGTGTGTGTGTCACTGTGCTGGTGTCAAGAGTGCAAGTTTTATGCTGGACTTTGATTAGATGCTTATTATTGTGACCTTGGATCACGTTAGAAAGCTTACGGTGGATGAATTTTTGTTTTGCTGTGTATGAATTATCAATAAAGCATTCCTTTAAATGAATACATGCTTTGTCTAATTCAAATCTACTCAACAAAGTTCCGTCATATAGAAGGCTTTATGAATTCATTATTTTGCAGTGGGGCAGCACAGCGAACAATATTAATATTAATAATACATTTTATTTATAAGCGCCTTTCAAAACACCCAAGGACACTTTACAATCAGGAACAAGAACAATAAAACACAATGCGGGTTGAGCAGCGGCAGCCAAACGTGCCAGCGTTCACTCAACCCGGAAGTCAGAAAGAAACCACAAGGGAGGGAGAGGGGGAGAAGAAAAAGGAAAAAAAACACGCTCGAACTATCCTCATCTGAGGATAATTTGAGTGACATCTGACAGGAAGTGGCATAGAAGATAAGAAGTATAATAACATTGAATATTTATAATAACATTGAATATTTATATTTATAATATCATTGTTCATGGTTCATATCTATGCTCCAGCCTTCCTGTGCGGACTTTACCTGTTCTCGCCATGCCTGTGCAGGTTTTCTCCCACATTCCAAAAACATGCATGGTGGATTAATTGAACACTTGAAATTGTCCTTTAGGCGTGAATGGTTGTTCATCTATGAGTGGCTGGCAACTGCTTTAGGGTGTACCGCTAGCTAGGATAGGCTTCAGCATGCCCACCACCCTCGTGAGGCTTAGCGACTTGGCTAATAACTGGATGGATGCGCTGCAGTCTGTTTTCCAAAATTACACTCCGAAGCTTTTTTAAGGCGTATGTTTTAATAAATATGGTCACTACTCATTTTATGTTTTAATTTGATTTCTTGATACATGTAAATGCTTAGAACATCGATTGGCAACCTGTGCCCCCACACTGGCCGCGTACACATTGAGTGGCCCTCGATTCAGTATGGAAAATGTTGACGGCTGCTGAGCCATTCAAAGATGTAATAGCATTTTTCACCACACGGTGGCAGACGTCGCTCACCAGCGCCTTCAAGGCCGTCCTGTGCGTGAATCACCTCTTCCAACACTGATCTCAAAAGTACACGAACAGCAACAATTCTATTTTTTCACGGCGTTGACTGGTAGGTAGAAGTAGTGATCTTCAAAAACATTGATGTAGTCAATGCTTAATCGTATGACAAACGCGTATGGTGGCTAAAGTGGACAAGCGGCTGTTGTGACGTCCTCGCTTTACAGATTTTATCGACGATGCAAATGCCTTTTTGCTGTTTATTTCTAACTCTCTTGTGTAAGTCAATAAATTGTGCACTATTTGTTCATTCTTGACTACTGTGCTCGTTTTTACTGCATAATTCTCTAATCTATCCATCCATTTTCCGATCCGCTTCATCCTCACAAGGGTCAAGGGGGTTGCTGGAGCCTATCCCAGCTGTCTTCGGGCAGTAGGCAGGGGACACTCTGAACTGCTTGCCAGCCAATCGCAAGGACACACAGAGACGACCAACCAAACACGCTCAAACCGAGGGACAATTTAGAGCACATATGTCAAAGTGCCGGCCCGCGAGAAGGTTTTCAGTGGCCCCTGGGATGATGTTGATTTATTATTTACGAAGTTTGCCCTGAAAAAAAGCAACTCTTTTTAAACGTGAGCATGAGCAGAAACACCATTGCCGAGCGAGTAGAGCAGTTGTCCATTAATCGAAAAGAGCAGCTTGTGAAAAGGGGAAAACATTTCATCGCATACTCCTTGGCTGTGGATGAGAGCGCCGACATTTCTGACGTTGCCCAGCTGTCACTCTTCATCCGCGGAGTGGACTCAAGCCTAAGCGTGACAGAGGAGTTTTTGGCTTTACGTCCTATGCATGGCACAACTACGGAGCATGATTTATTTGAGGAGTGAATGATCGAAAATTGCTATTATTTGGGGTTTAAAAAAAATGTAAATTTAGCCTAATTTTGCTGAAAGAGAAAATATGGGCTATTGATGGTGCTTCTTTTCATTCAATGTTGATGGGTATTTTTATACAAATAAACTTTGTATTTTGTGCCTGTTGAAAATTAAAGGTTAATATTTGTTTTCACTGCATGTTCTCCTTGAAAGTGTTGTTTTTGGTTAATATATTTTTGCACTTTATTTTATTGTATTTAAAAATATTTCATTCAAGTCAATGATCGAAAATTGCTATTATTTGGGGTTTTTCTGTAAATGTAGCCCAATTTTGCCAAAAGAGGAAATATGGGCTATTGCTGGTGCTTCTTTTCATTCAATGTTGATGGGTATTTTTATCCAAAGAAACTTTGTCTTTTGTGCCTGTCGAAAATTAAAGTTTACTGACAGCCATCAGAAAATGTTGCTTTATTTATTTGATCATATTGAAATGAAGTTGTTAGGTTTTCAGTAGATTCAATTCAGTTCAATAAACTACTTGCGGTAGGTTTAAAATTTTTCAATGAACATTCAATCAGTCCGGCCCTCGGCTTGGAGCAAAAATTTTTATTTGGCCCTCCGTCCATTTGACTTTGACACCCCTGATTTAGATTGTTCAGTCAGCCTGCCATGCATGTTTTTGGAATGTGGGAGGAAACCGGAGTACCTGGAGAAAACCCACACAGGCCCGGGGAGAACATGCAAACTCCACACAGGGAGGCCGGAGCCGGGATCGAACCCACGACCTCAGCACTGGGAGGTCGACGCGCAAACCACTGGATCACCGGGTCACTAATTCTCTTAATTTAAATTGAAATAATGAAAAATGCCTCTTGCCAGGTCATCGTAAAAGAGAAATGGTTCGACCAAGTTAAATAAATAGTGTACTAATTATATTAATCAGTTTTCACTTCATGTTGTTACTTTCTGTTCTTCACTAGCTTTCCGATGATACAAACCTTTTGAAAATGGGATCAAGCTGAAAGTTTTGGGGCCATTTTCTCCTCGAATGTTTTTATTTAACAGTCTGTCAAAGATTAGGATTATTGTAGCACACAGTCAACAAGATATATCAATCACAAATAGAATACATAAACAACAAACTAAAGACTAAATCACCAAAAAGATAAATAACATGGCAAGATTGACAAATAAAAAACAAAAAAAATGAGGAAGAGTCAGTTTCAGTATGACATTACATGTGAAGTACACAACATCAATTTGGAAAACAGCACTGTGATGTTACAAATAACAAAATGGGTTGAAACACATTTTACCAATTGGTGACATCATGACAGGAGTACAGATCAAGGCAATGCAAGCCCTAAACAGCATGGCTGGCTGTTGATGTGTCTCACGGAGCAGATCGTGTTGAAGGAAGGGACTCAAATTGAAACACATCTGCTCTTGAATAATTGTCCTGAGCAAATGAAAAATAATAACAATAATAATCATGCAAACAGTATAGATTTGTGCATGTAAATTATGCCTCTGTCATTCCAAATGGAGTACTGGTGTGGTTTTAAAGTTGTGCTTGTACATCAGTGACCATGAAAGTAATGTCTGTTTAAGGAAGTTGATGGAGACTAGACAAACACAAAGTACTGTAATCATGTTTCAAAGTTTCATTTTGTTGTATGCTTGGTTGACCTCGGGCGTGTGCGCTCTCGCACCTTGTACACCATGGAGCACAGAGAATCAAGGCCAAATTGAAGGTGCTTGGTAACTGATAATACAGGATGTGCCCCCACTGTGATGAGAATGTCCTTGGGTAAAGTTACAGTTGTCTCAGTTCGTGGAGAAATAATAAAGTACCGATTGTTTGTACAGGGAGTTGTCATGGTCTAAAAATGTTGACTGAGGGGTGTATCAGAGGGCCGGCCAAAAAGCGCGGCATGCAAACGAGGGAGAATGTTTGTCTGATATGTGACTTGAAATTTGCATATGTTCCCAATAAAAGTTCGGCATGGAGCACAGAAAGTTGAGTTTCAGTTGGAGAAGCGAACACTGAGTGGTTTCGTCGATAACTGAGCTCCCTGCCGGCAGCAAAGGCAATCTCTTCCTGAGTCTGTTTGTTCAACTTGTTCGAGGCATATCTCTGACAGAAGTACTGTAACTGAGTTCCGATCCGTTGTGTCAAGCAAGTCTGTGTTCTTGTCAATGTCCTTCAAACGTGGAGAACATCACTTTCTGTTTATTTTTCAACTGCAAGTCAAGCAATGGACTTGGCTTTTCACAGACAAATTTGCTGAGTAAACCAGTATCTTAGGCTGTGCTTTTGGTAGCATGTTAACAAAAATGCTAACGGCCAATGCGCACGTAAGGCCTCATAGCTCAGTGGTTAGAGCACTGGTCTCGTAAACCAGGGGGTGTGAATTCAACTCTCACTGAATTGCTATCACTTGAGTCAAGTAAGTCTGTGTACTTGTCGGCGTCATTCGATTGCATACAATATCGCTGTCTCTGCCTTCTCACCTGCAATGGACTTGGCTTTGTCACGTTGCAAGGTGGTGGTGGACCCCAAAGAGCAGGCAGGAGAGAGGAGCAGGGTGAACTTGACGAATTGTATTTAATAAAACAGAAAACTAAGTCCAAAACAAAGTATCAAACAAAACACATGACTGAAGATAAAAACTCTAACAAAAACATGATTGAAACAAACCTGACAGCAGCAAACAAACATGACAGTGGCAAAAAGCTACAATGACCCGACACTGAATGCTCGGGGTGGGAGTCCTTTTAAAGCACTAATTGCCAAATGACCAACAGGTGTGCAGCTCAGGGAGAGCCCTGCAGTGGCACCTGTTGGTCCCAAACCGAATCATGACAGGCTTCTCCTGGAAATATCTGCAGAGTCCCCTTGTATTTCGACTGTGTTTTTGGTAGCCTGTGAACATACTGTATATGCTAACGGCATCTCATGATCTATGGTCTCAGAGCTCAGTCGTTAGAGCACTGGTCTTGAAAACCAGGGATGGCGAGTTCAATTCTCACTGGGGCCTCATTTGCATAAAACTGAGTTCCGATCATGTGTGTCAAGCAAGTCTGTGTACTCGTTCAAACGTGGAGAACATCATTTTCTGTTTATTTTTCTCCTGCAAGTCAAGCAATGGACTTGGCTTTTCCCGGAACAATCAGCCGAGTGCCACACACACACAGGCTGTGCTTTTGGTAGTTGTTAACAAAAATGCTAACGGCCAGCTAACCATGCCTCATAGCTCAGTGGTTAGAGCACTGTTCTCGTCAGCCAGGAGTCGTGAGTTAAATTCTCACTGGGGCCTGATAGCATATGCTGTACCATATATTGAGCAAACGGGGTATGAGAGAGAGATTAGAATGGATGCTACAGCTTCTTGTTGACTTTGAAACTTAGCTTAGCCGACGTGTGCACATTTTGAGCATGACGTCTCTGATCCACTGGTGAAAGGACACTTTGATTCTCTCCTCTTTCATCTCAAACTGCTTTAACAACAAAGCGTATGAGGGGAAAAGTGGTTAGGACTGCACGACTGTCCGTGTTTTATGTTATGTGTTGTGTTTATTATTTAACTTTTTGTTTACTGTTTTGTTAAGCGCTTTGTTACAGCTTCCGCTGTTGTGAAAGCGCTATATAAATCAGCATGTATTGTATTGTATTGTATAGATGAACCGTGTTTTATATACATAGCCCCCTCCCCACCAAAAATTGTGTTTAAGGCCCAGTGTATCAGTATGGTTGTTGCTTCTCCACTGCAAGAGATGCGTCTCCCAATGAAAATGAACAACGGCTGCGTCTCCTCTCCTGCTGAAGCTACGTGTAAATGAAGCAGCCCACGCAAGACCAAGCCTTCTGCAGGAGCACCAGGAAGGCCACCAGGTAGAAGAGCACGATGACAGCCTGCATTCGAGCATAGAGGAGGAAGATGATGGCAAGGTGGTGGAAGGTAGTGAAAAGGATGTTTGGGTAGGAAAAGGAGAAAAAAGGGGAGGGGGAGAGGAGGATAATAGTACATTCAAATTCAGCTCAGCAATATTAATTCAGGAGCAGAATATAAACACTTTAGTCTACAAAACAAAAATGAATAAAACAGTTTGTGCTGATTTTTTTCTCTCTTTTTTTTAAGCCCTTGAGGGTTTTTTTACTGCACTTCATATCACCTGCTCGGTGCAAAATACATAAATAAAATACAGCATAGAGGTAATACTCCCTGCGCACTCTCTGACAATGAGGATGCCACTGCCAACTGCTGTAGTAGATGTGCAATTACACTTTATTTTATTCGCTTCGGCAAGAAAGCATGTCCTCCAGAGTCACACGAGCAACCCCCGGCCGGCATCGCAACCTCATAGATTGGGTGAGAAGCTCAGTCATCTGGGAGATTCTCAGATGAGAGACGCTGCTACTCTGCATTGAGAGCAGTCAGTTTGGGTGGTTCAGGCATGTTGTTAGGCGAGGTGTTCCGGACAAGTCCCACGATTCAGGACACATTCTCTCCTGCTTTGCTTAAAAATGCCTTTTCATCCCCCCAGAAGAGCTGGACGGAGTGGCTGAGGAAAGGGAAGTCTGGACTTCCTTACTTTGGTTGCTGTCCCCGCGACCCAAGTTGTTCTCTGGAGATATCCAGAACCAAAACAGAAGCATAATAAGAGTGTACGTGTTTGATGAGTATGTACCTGTTGCGTGATGCCAGCCGTCATTTCGCCTTGAGAATCAGAAAGTTCTTTTGCTTCTCCTCCTGCCTCCTCTTTCATCGGGAGCTGCTCCTCCTCACAATCTACGTCCTGGATGGAGCTTTCTGAAAGGCCCAATGGTGGGGCAGAGTGCCAAAGGGGTGCTTCCGTGGGCTCATCTTCACTTTGCGAAGGTGGTGCTGTCGTCTCTGTCTTTTCTGTTGGTTTTGTACAATCTTCAACTGGCAAAGAGACAAAACAACTAGATGGAGGGAGCAGATATCTTTTGGATATCAATAGTGTTCTTGTCCCACCATGGAATCATGAGGTTGCTCAGAGATCTCGAACCCCCCTTAACAAAAAACCCAACAGAGTTCTTGAATTGTCACATACGTGTGATGAAGTCAATGGCAGCAATAGCCCACTCCTGCTGGCTGAAGTTGCACCTGAATCGTCTCAGCTTGTCGGCGCTTGGTCTGACTGCCTCAGCCAAACTGAAACTGGCAGCAGCTTTGACCCTGGAGAGCAAAGATCGGCTTGGAGGGCAGGACTACCTGGGAAGTGTTCCACTCAGAAAAATCACACCCATTTTGATTGACACAACCACTCTGTGTGACTACTCACTTTGCGATCAACTCTTTGGAATTCTGTGGGATGAGGGACAGAAACAGAGCTGGTCAACTCATTTCTTCACTTGTGAGACAGCTGAAACTGTTCAAATGTGACAGTTTGATAGGAACACATTATTTCCCTTGCTTTAAAATAGAATCAGCGTCCCAGAAAGTTTTGCGTGTTCAATAGATTTGTGTTTTTTCTGCATATCATGTGGACATAACAAAGCTTAATGTTGAGCACTAACGCAGGTTCCGTGTCAACAATGCAATTACAATTCTCACGTGGAGGGGCCACAAACCATTATTTTGTTGGTCAATTAGTCACAGATAGCACAAGCAACTCACTCCCCGTCAAACTTAGAATCAACTGCAAAATACTTCTCTATACATTTAAAGCCATCCATAACCTTGCCTGCCCCCCGCCCCGCTATCTGTCTGATCTTCTTCAAATTTCCGTTCCCTCTTGTTCCCTCAGGTCCATATCCTCCCTCCACCTCCGTGTACCCTCTGCCTGTCTCAGCACGATGGGGTGCAGAGCTTTCAGCCCCTCTGCCCCCAAACTCTGGAACTCACTTGCACTCAACATCCGTAATATTGATTCTCTTCCCACATTCAAATCCCATCTCAAAACCCACCCATTCAAAATCGCATACTCAGCTTAAATTCTTCTCTTATTATTTATAATTTTATGTGGTTTTATTGTTCTTGTCATTGACTGTAACGTGTCCTTGAGTGTTTTGAAAGGCGCTTATGAATAAAATGTTTTATTACTATTATTATTAGCACTTAGTCGACTATTCGGATGATATATAAACGACAGCATAACGCACCAGCAAGCAGCTGCTCTCATATATATTCATTCATTATTATCTCACAGCCTGAATTCTTTAAGTTATGCACAAATGAAGACAATCAAGATGATTGTACCTTCAGCTTTGCAGCTTGGACCAGCATTCCTAACATGTTTATAAAGGCACAGTCGCTGAATATATTTAGTGCATTTTAAAATGGAAGCAAAAAACTCTATGCATGATGAATACTATATGTTGTACAGTATATTTAATTACAAAATAAATACTTTGAAACATATTTCACTCTTCACAGGTATCAAGCATTTTCACTAAAAGTAAAAGCCAGAAGAGTAAAATGGGGGGGTGGGGGGCACTCTGCGAAAGAAAACTGAAATAAACACTCTTTTTTTTTTAATAGCCTTTATTTATCCAAAATATTTTGCTTTGCTTCACTAAGGGACAAGACACAGGCCATCCTACCCAATGCCCCGTGCTTGCTTGGCTTTGTGTCTTTATATATTTTTGTTTCTTGTTTTGTGTGTGTGTGTGTGTGTGTGTGTGTGTGTGTGTGTAGTTTACTGCAAATATGTGATTTTGTTTAATGATGCTAGTTGAGCAATGTTTTGTCAACTGGCTAAGAATATATCAAATCATGGGCATCCACCAGCTTGCCCATGCCTCTTGAGTGGGAGAAGATTGATCCGTACTGGACTCATGCAGACCCTTAGCAATGGGAGCCGCAAGTCGACCAAGGGTTGTGTTTATGTCTGACTGACGCTAACATTGTAACACAACCTGAGAGTGTGAGCTGACCTGAACAAAAACTGCCATGTTAGGATCCTCCATTGCACTCACTGCTTTCTCCATCAGCTTCCTGTTGGCCTCCACCTTGTCTCCATAGCAACGAGCAAGCAGCTGGCCAGAGCCGGACTTCTCCACCTCATCCTTGCTAATTCGCTCCGACATGGACTTCATGGTGACAACACACACACACACACACACACACACACACACACACACACACACACACACACACACACACACACACACACACACACACACACACAAGCAAAGTTCGCGTTTTAGTCCTTGATCGCTCTCCAAGGAAGGAACCATACACTGGCGCGAAACTCACAACAAGTCTTTCGTCCAGAATTGAGAACATACGTCTGAACTTGTCGCACACATTTTGTTTGCGAGTCTTGCAGGTCTCCTGTGCAAAACATACAAAAATCACCAGAGTTCGTGCTCGGAAATCGAATAGCAATGGAAGCTATATATAATACAATACAGCACATGCTGATTTATATAGCGCTTTCACAATAGCTGGAGCGATACATCTGTGTACACTGGCTTGCCATTACTTTATTTTATAACGGTTTATTTAAATAACGGTGCGATCTAGCGGACAACTGGTCCACGAAGCACCTTTAAAGCTTCATTTTCCCATTGCTAGTGTGTTACATCATTCTTTAAAGAATAACTGAATATACAGTATATCGTGTTGTATTGTTACTGTGATAGAAAATGGCCTAAATCGTGATAGAAGATTTTATCCCATGCCGTCCTTTTCATGTTCTCACAAATTCTCATAATCAACATGAGTTTTCGCAAGCAAGCACCTGCACCTGCACCTTTTCGCAGATGGTTGCCTCAATTACACGATAACCAGCAAGGGCTTTCTTGTATATCCATACCACCAACAATTTTGCTGCTTCTTCAATGATTTGAGGTCTTTGCTTTGTTAAAACAGTCCATTTCTGAGTGTCCGTGCCAAGACTGTCCTTGAACAGAAAAACAGTCGGTGAACCAAAATAATTTTTCTTCTAGAGTTGACTTTTTTAACTCATTATTTCAACTGTGCTCTTCGTGGCACTGTGTATGTATAAGGCAATTAGACTATAGTACATACGATGCTGCTAACTATTCTTGGCCAAGCTTATCAGAAGGAATTTACTTTGCCAGTTCCACTAAAATCCATCCAGAAGAACATAAACAAGAGAACAATGACCAACATGGGGGACAGAATGGGAAGCTTGACATTTTGTTTTTAAAGCGCCCCAATGTCTTTGATGTGAAAAGAAAAACAGTCAGGAAGAGGAGGGGAAAAAAACCCGACAGAATCCAACCATTCTCCTTAAATGGGTGGATGGTTTGAGCGTGAGAGAAAAAAACTCAGCACATATGTAGCATACATTCAAAAACACAGTAGAGTACAACAAATCTCGAGACTTAACACATAGTGAACGGGGAAGGAGAGGAGTGAAATGCGTCACAACCAGTCAGAGCTGCACATGACAGATGCGCTCAGTTATCTCGTCACATTCATCTCTGTACCACGGTTATTTTACTGTCGTGAAATCAAAAAGTAACATTGAAAAAAAAGGTGTTAATGATTTTATTTTTTTAAAGATTGATAACTAACTACATTTGATTTTTGCAAAACTCACAATATTAAATGTAATTATACCAAATCATCTTTGTGAATTACTGGTACTTTATTACATGAGCTCTTGGGTTTGATTTTAAATCTTGTTGCTTTGGCTTCCTGCTTGACCGTAAGACAGAATCTGGAGGTCCATTTTTGTGTGACATCTTGATGCGACGTCATCTGTCAAAGTTCTCACAGAACTTGTTATTGTCCCCACCCCCTGTAATGTCTCAACTCAAAAGTATCAATTGTGTACCTGCAGGTGTGCGAATGTTAGGTCACATGCACACAGACACGTTTTCTGCAACTTAACCAGCTTGATGTCGAATTGACCCATGAGGATCACCAATGTGTGCAATATGGGTTCAGGACATTGACAAAATGACATCATGATCATGCTTGATCAGTTTGCCCCCATCAAATGAGGAAAAGTCCTGAAACGTTCCTCTGCTAGTCCTAACTCATTGCTGGCTCAGCAACCACTCCAAAAAAGAGCGATGCAAGACGAGCAAATGGAGGCTGTCATGATGACGTGAAAAGCGACTGTCGAGGAACAAGAGCGAGTATTAGCCAAAAGACTGTTAACATGGTGGACACGATAACACATATTACAAGAAGATATGAAGGAATGAAAACTGAAGAAAGAGTCAACAAAATGGAAAAGACTGTCCCAGGTATGGAAAACAAGATAATGGAATTGGCACGGTATAAAAGAAGGTGGAACTAGAACCTCCAAGGCCTAGTCGAGGCTCATTGAAATATGTCAACATATTGTTCCTCATCACAAAGAAAAGACGTGATTGAGAAAAACCTGGGCCAGGGGAGCAATCCCGACTTTGCAGATTTTTGTCTTTCGTGGGTGGTCCCAGTCCCCATTAACTGCGATAGGTGAGGGATCACTGTAGATATATTTAACCCTTAGATGCATGAGTGACTGGCCCCTACACTCTTCCATTGGTGGGTCAAAAAGGATCCATAATACAATCAAAGCTTATTTTATGAAATGTTTGTCATTTTCGTTTAGAATAATCACTTGTATAAAATGTAGTAATATATTTCGGACCATACAGGTATGATTTCATGTTTGAAATATTTTTATTTTTCATTTTTAAAAATTTTTGAAAAGGAAAATTACTCAGAACAGCAATAGAAAAATGTGAGCACCCATTGTGTGTGTGTGTACGCGTGTGTCTGTCTGTCTGTGTGTTTGCATTGAATGTTTTGCCTTCTTGTCTCATCACTGTATGCAATTCAGACAAACTACCTGTTTCTTTGAGGAACAGCCATCGTGCATTGGTGATGCCGCTCTTGAAATCTGGGTGTTGAGCCATGAAAAAGGTGTAGGTATTCAGGGTGCCGATGTCAATTATGTTGTACCATCGCACCATGGGCCACCTCTGTGTTTGGTGCTTGCACATGTAGTTGCCAACCATATGGTCAATTATGTCTACACCTCCTTTTGTCTCGTTGTAAAATTTGATCACTTCTGTTTTTTGCTTTTTACTATGTTCATCCAGTGCTTTGTCGTGGTGTATCATCATGTGAAATGCACGTGAGTCACTTTTGACCCATTTATGGAAGCTTGGGGTAGTAATACAAAAACTGAAATTTCTTAAAATGTAAGTTAAAATTGTGAATTATATTATATAAAAAACATGCTTTTTGAGGAATACCTGGAGTATGAAATGATAATAAATTTTCAGTCCGAAGATATTTCAAGAAAAAAACCTCACCAAGTCATTTTTGACCCACATATGCATCTAAGGGTTAAAATAAGAGTTTTACTACACAATGAGACTGTGATGTGTTTTAATCTTGCACAGCAGAAAAATAAATAAATAAATAAACTAAAATAATTTAGGGGGAAAAAAACTGTAACTAATAAGGGCAGCCCAGGGGTCAACTGGTTAGCGCATCGGCCTCACAATGCACAGGTGCAGGGTTTGATTCCGGCTCTGGCCTTCCTGTGTGGAGTTTGCATCTTTTTTTTTTCTTCCCAAGATGGCGCCCGAGTAGGTAGCCGTCGCCAAGTGCGCTTCAAGAGCCTTGTGTTTTCTGTTGTTTTTGTTGTTTTTGTCTATTGTTTTGTCACGTGGTGTTGTTACGTCGTGTGGACCTGATGTGGATTGTTTTCAGCATTTTTGGCCACGACATTCGTCAAAGAAGAAGAATCTGTGCTTGGTGGTTGCACCTTCTTGGCAGCACCTTCTCCAGCACTGATTTTAATGGGGAGGAATGTCGGCGCCATTTGACTATCGGTGCTGGACAGCCCCGGGGCGCTTGTATTTTATGCGCCTGTAATGGGCAGCATTTTTCACAGCCTCGTTTTGTTCAGCGGAAATGTCGGTGCTGTTGGACTGTCTGCGGCTGGATGGATGCCTGCCTGCGTGAGTTTTCTCCGGGTACTCATGTTTCCTCCCACATTCCAAAAACATGCGTGACAGGTTGATGGAACACTTGAAATTGTCCCTAGGTGTGACTGTGAGTGTGAATTGTTGTTTGTCTTTGTGGGCCTGCGATTGGCTAGCAACCAGTTCAGGGTGTCCCCCGCCTACTGCCCGAAGACAGCTGGGAGAGGCTCCAGCATGCCCCGTGAAGTGATGGATGGATATAACTAATAAAAATTAACAAATGCCTTCTGAAAGCTAATTTAAACTAATTCAATTTAAAAAAACAAAACAAAACAAAAAAATACAAAAATAACTAATGAAAAATCCCAAGCCATTATAACCCTGCTCTGTACATGTACGAGTGACCGTATACAGTCTAAGTACTTAACACAAAAAGTAGATATGTATGAGCAGTGGCGGAACCTTAGGGCCAGCAAGGCCTTCTCTGCTGGCCTAAACATTCTCAGAAAAGTAAATTTAATAAATGTACTTTTCTGAGAATAACATTAATTTATGTTATTTTATTTTAATAAATATGTAAACAAAATTATTCCCTGTATTCTTTACGTCATATTAATTCCACTTAGTCGAGTGGCTTTCAATGCTATTTCAAATAACATTGAAAGCCACTCGATAAATAACTTATTTATTATGGTAGAGTTTTTAACCAATTATATTTCAGGTAGCTTGTGTTGCCAGGTAAATTAAACTTGCTCGGGGCCTTCAGATTGAACAGAGCAGGCCTCTATGCGCTGTAAATTTAGTGAACGGGCATAGTCAGGTTGTAATAGCCAATCAGATCACGAGTCTGCGTACCAGGGCTTACGTCGAGACTGGACGTGCGCGTTCGGTGATTGGATGAGCGCCTGCTAGAGCTATCACGGCATTTTAACCCAAAATGGCCGAAGGAGAAGACGTTGATCTGGTTGCAGAACTACTTTCCACACCATTTTCAAGACGGACCTTCCACAAAAAGCTGGATATTGGGCGAAGAGGTCGCCCAACTCCTGTGCTAGCTCGCCTGTCCCATCAAGGAAAAGATGTTGTCCGTCATCTTCAGACGAGCAATTATGAACGGTACCCGTGGCTCACAGCCTCTGAGAAACGCTGCAAATTGTACTGCTGGGAGTGCCTCTTGCTTGCAACTGACCGATTTGGTGTTTGGAGCCACACTGGATTTACCAATTTAAATTGTTTTACCGAGGCAGCAAGGAAACATCAGAGTACGACTGGGCACTTACAAGCTACGGCGCGTTTAAAAACGTTTGGAGACACTCGCGTAGATCTGCAGCTCAGTGAACAGGCACTACTTTGGTGAGTAAATGAATTTTATTTTACATTTCTTCTTGTCATTTTATTTCGTTAGGATTAAATTAATGGTAACAAAATTAAATGACAAAGATACAAAAATGTATCAAATAAATCTCACCTGCAATTTATAATGGCCCATTGTAGTCACCTTCGTGCATTAAAGTTTGTTCAATCTCAGCTGCTCAATATTTTCAGTTATTTGCTGTTGTATAGCCTCTTCTCAAAATGCAAATGATCTGTTAACTTTATTTTCAAAGAATAGTTTTTGTTATTGTTTGGTTGGTGTCTTATATGAAACTACAACATTGCGCAATTTATTGGACAGACTTGTTTAAGATCACACAGCGTAATTTGGGTGGCCTTTTATTGAGTATTTTTAAATCATCTTTTGATTTTTGACAAGATCTGTAAATTTAGTTTCCTGCTCTTAATTGTGAATGCATACTTGATAGTTTTAAATGCTCCTGAAATTAAGTGCTGCTTGACGAGCCTATATTGTGTTCACGTATGTGACGTCACTGAAGGCCTGAGGTTGAAATGCACGGCCGCCACTGTGTATGAGGTATCGTCACCTTCTTAAAATAATTGCCCGAGTGATTTTTTCCACTTTTTTCAGAAAAGAGGAAAAACTGAACCACATTCTGAATTGAATGATCAGTAAACAAAATTTGATTTAGGTTATTATTTTAAGAGGCTGACGAAATGCCTTGTGTTGTGATTGTTTCCAATTTGGACGCCATAACAAGTCGACAAAGAGGACCCACCTCGATTTTCCTGCGCTTCTCTTCAAGCTCGTCCATCAGTTCTCGAACTTTCTGGCTGATCTGCACCATGGATGCCACGCCTTCTCTCAGTTCCTCCTGCGAAATTGATTTTGAGTGATGAAAAATATTGGCTGTCAAAATATGTTTGAAAGCATTAAACCCAGTGGGGATTTTATTGAGGGGCAAGTCATGTAGTGGTCCAACAGATACAGTACAAGATGAAGAGGTTGAGCTCTATGAAGTCTACCTAGATACAAGTGACCTTTTTAAGTTGTTCTTCATACTCGAGACATGTCAGTTTCGATGGGTTTGTTCCACGGCAAACTCATCCAAGTATCCCGTTATGGGAGCTTGCTTTGCATATTGGAAACAGAAAAGGAAGCTTCACACAGCATATATGGATGGATAGACAAAAACTGATGAATGGATAAGTGAATGAATGAATGGATGAACACATATGGGCAAATGAATGAACCTATTAATGAACTGCTGAATAATCAATGAACAAATGAATCAACGAATGGTGAAAAGATATAATGGGTGAATGAATTAATAGATGCAGGAATGATGAATGAATGAATAAAGAATGAAGGAACAGACCTTCTTTTGCTGCAGGGCGTCTGTTAGCGGTTGCACCTGGCAGGACTGATGCTCTCCAAAGACCTTGCAAAGTGAGCAAGTGGCCAGCTGGCAGGTGATGCAATAGATGCTGACCTTCTCATCCGAGTGCTGGGAGCACGTCACCTGAGCAGGAAGTGACGGTGGGAGTGGGAGGGGCCTGTAGAGGAAGTCAGGCCTCAAACAAAAACTCAGTTGTCATCTTCCGTATGCGTGTTGTGTTTTTTCCACCTGTCGTCATTATTGCAGACTTTCCGTTTGTAGATGTCAATGATGCTCTCCACCAGAAGATTGCGCTGCAGGCTGAAGACGCCGTGCCTGTCCATGACTACTTTATGGTGACACGATGGACAGCAGAAGTTTCCACTGCCCTCCGTCATGGTGATTTGAGCCTGAAACAATCAGGGGAGGACACAATGTTGTCATTGGAATGATGCATGCACATAAATGTTAGTACCGACACAATGTTCCCACGTGGGCGAGTAGGGCACTAAGCCAGTGATTCCCAAACAGGATATCGTAACACAGCAGTGTGCTGTAAGAGTGTTTCCCGACCAGGGGTAACGCGTACCCCTCGGGGTACGTGAGCACATTGCAGGGGGTACATGAAAACCTTTAATAATTCATTTCCATAGACCTATGGCTCATTAAAACTCAAATGAGTGATGAAAAAGTTTTGTTCATCATATTTGAAGTTTAAATGCCTGTGTGCTGTCCTCGCTAAGATGTATGAGCTTCATCTGTGCAAGAATGTAAGTTAAACTCTAGAGCAGTGGTTCGATCGAACCCCAGAGGTTCGTTGAATCGGTCTCAGGGGTTCGACGGAGCCTCTGCCATGGAGGTTTAGACACAGCCCACTCAACATGTCAATTAGTTATAACACGGCCACTTGGCCATCACCGGCTGCGGATGATCACATTGCATTAATTGTCCAATCAGTGCTGCGGGAAATTTAGTTCCCTCAGTAGTCGGCGTGTGACTGTCGTGACAGTACATCGTGTGATTTAACCCTTTGATGCGCAACATATGCACACCCCTTCTAATGCACAACATGGGTCCAAAATGGCCCGCATTCATTTTCCATGTTATTTCATGCTGGCTGAGTGTTTTTTTGTTTCTATCTTTTGAAATCAATTTATTTGATCATTGGACATTCCAAGTGTTGTTTAGATACCTTGTTTTTGATTACCACTGATCATTATTTCCAGTCTTCCTTTCATACTTTATGAACAAAAGTAGTTTTTATATGATTACATTAAGTTTACACACATGGGTCAAAATTGACCCATTGCTCCAAGGGTGACGAAATGACTTAAAACTGTAATAATAATTTGCTTCAAGTCATTACTTTAGCAGTAAAGGAGTCCAAACATGTGTCTTTAATATTTTCAATGTTTTTATTTGTCATTTTATCAATCAGCTTTGAGAACAGAGCACACAGCTAGTGAATTGAGCTAAATCAGTAGTTTTACCACTGTAAACTGGTTGCATCGCATTTTATTCGATTCTGCCCTCAAATAAATCAAATTTTGAAAAGTACACTTTACATAGGCATCGTGCTAAAACTTACTTTCTCTATTGTCCTGTATATTCACTTATCTGTCTGATTCCACTGCATAATTGTTGTGTGACATTCTCTTCTAAATTTCTTTGAACCTCCTGTCTTGGCTGTCTCCCTGTCAAGACACTAATAATAATAATAATAATAATAATAATAATCATACATTTTATTGGTAAGCGCCTTTCACAGCACTCAAAGACACTTTACAACCAAGAGCAAACAATAAAACCACAGATAAAATTATAAATAAAAGAATAGATTTAAGTTGAATATGCAAGTCTGAATAGGTGGGTTTCGAGCTCAGTTTTGAATGTGAAAGACAGTTCCTTCTATTCCCTAAGGTAACCTTGTATCACACATCCAGAAGATTTTCATCCCATATTTTGCAGGCTTGCTGGGCAATGAGGGTCAAAGCGACAAAGGCCATGAATTCATCTTTGTCAGTGTTTCGGTTCTTTGTCCCTCTACGTTGGTGCATTTTGGAACCTCCTCAATGATGTTGTCACTCACGAACATCCAGGCATCTTTTGGTGAAAGAGCTGATATTCCAAGAGGAGGTCCAGACAACTCCTCAGGATGTTTGTGGCTTCTTGTTCTGCCATGAGTGGACGGATTCTCATTCCAGTAAGATTCATTTGTACTCAGTCTATTGGACTGAGTCTGAGTTTCCTCTCCAGAAGATTAATTAGAGGAATCTTCTGTGTCATGAGAGGAGTCTTCTACTTGCAGGAAAGCTGGATTTCTAGACACACCCACAATTCCGGCTTGACTCTGTAGCAAATATTCTGGGTTCATCATCATCAGAAATGTCAGACTCTGAATCAGAAAAAAAATGGTCTCCTCATCTTCCTCATCTGGTTCTTGCTGCAGCATTGCTACAACCTCAACAGTAAATCTGCGAACAGCAATACTCTAGATCATAGGTGTCAAACTCTGATATGGCCCGCGGTGTAATTATATTTGGCCCGCAAGGCAATACTAAATGACTATTAGAGCTGGCCCGCCGGTATTATACTGTAATATCTGTTTCTTGTATTCGTGTGATGTCATAGAAAGGGGAGGGGCCAGGTTGGGGGAATATTGGCTCCGGTAGTTAGTCTGAGTGTGGAGCGCATGAGCGTGAGTTGTGGCTAACAGCAACTCCTTTGAATGCATGTGTTTATTGCTTGTTTTGTTTATTAAAAAGCGACGAATTGCATCAGCGACTGCGTGCATCCTTCTCCCCGTTATTGAAGGGCAATACATTGGTGTCAGAAGTTTTGGATTCACCCGTCGCACGTCCGTTTTTTTTTGCCTAAGGATGTTCGGCGATTCCGGTGCTCGAAAGGTGAAGGAAGAGGCCGTTCCGTGCGGCGATCTCGTTACCCGGCGGACGGTAAAGGAAGAAGCCGTGCCGTGTGTGATAGATATGCCTGAGTCGAGTTGCAACGAGCGCGGTCGCCATGACGTTGGTGATTCGCGCCAAAATGAGCGCGGGCCCGCCAGAATGGAGTTACGCCATGACGTAGCGGCAGGTGCCGCCGTCATTGGAAGGGACATGCATGGCGGCGCCCTTGGGCTCGCGTGGCCCTCCATGAAAGCTCTCAAATTCTCCGGGAAAGGAAGTTGGGAGGCTTGTAGAGCACAGTTCGAGTTGGTGGCTGACGCAGCGGATTGGTCGGACAAGGTGAAAGCCGTGCAGCTAGCGCTTTCGCTGACGGAGGAGGCTACATCCTGTCTGCTCCTTCTGAGCCCCGGAGAGAGACTCGATTACAACGCCCTGGTGGGTGCTTTGCAGAGGCGTTTTGGGAAGTTTAATTTGAGAGACTCTTTGCGCTGTGAGTTCAAGCAGCGTGATCGACATCCCGGTGAGCCGCTCCGTTGTCTTGCTCATGAGATCGAGAGCCTGGGTCGACGCGCGTATGCTGGAATGCCAAATGAGATCCAAAATGAACTGATACGCGACCAGTTCATCCAAGCTCTCAGACCGGATGAGCTGCGCCTGCACGTCCAGCTTGCCCACCCGACAGCCATTGGAGAGGCACTTCCTCTCGCTACAGAGAGGGAGATTGCAGCCAAGGGGGCGCTACTGCCCCGTTTTGGCCACCTCGTTGTCGGGAGGAGAGGAGCACAGGCCAGCGTGGGTGGAAGAGCTGGTGTGCGCAATAAAGACCCGTCCAGCGCAGCAGGAGGAAGGAAGCGGTCGACGTGCACGCCCCGCTGTCTGCTGGGGTTGTGGACAGCCAGGTCATCTGTTGCGGCGCTGCCCAAAGATGTTGGACCAGCAGGGAAACGGAAAAGGGTCCGTGTAGCCCCGACAACGCGGACCCCTACAGTTGTTAACCGGGAACTGCAACCTGCATTCGGAGAGAAAGTTATAATGGTGGGCTGGACGGACGTGGGGGACCCCAGTCATGTTCGCGTGCAGATTGGGGACGTTTCCTGTACAGCCCTGGTGGACACTGGGTCTTCAGCCACAATTGTGAGGCCTGACGTTGTTCCAGTGGGGACCATCTTAACATCGACCTTTACAAAACTGAGGACCGTGACCGGTGAAACAGCTGAGATGAGAGGCAAAGGGACATTTTTGTTTGTCCTGGGGGGTCTGTCGACAACCCACTCAGCTTGGGTAGCTGACGTGAGTGATCCCTGTATTCTCGGACGGGACTTTTTAAAAGCTGCGAAATGTGTGGTGGACCTGGGAGCTGGGGTGCTCACCCTGCCGAGTGGTCAGCATGTAGGGCTGATCACGGCGTCTCGGCAGGGTACCCCGGGGGTGGCAGTCAACATTGCAGACCCGGCAGCAGAGAACACAGATGTGCGGATGACCCTACCCAGCCTGTCCAAGGCAGCAGCAGCGCTGACTCCTCGACAATCGGCAGGAGATCGGGTAGAGCCCGCTCGCCCCGGGACGGACTTCTCATTGACGGTAGATCGGATAGAGTCCGCTCGCCCCGTGAGGGACTGCTCATCGACGGTAGATCGGGTAGAGTCCGCTCGCCCCGCGACGGAGTGCCCATCGATGGTAGATCGGGTAGAGTCCGCTCGCCCCATGTCGGAGTGCCCACTGGCGGGGCCAAGGACATCCAGCCCAGCCATGTCAGTGGAGCCAACCCCGGGCCGGCCAGTAGAGAACCGGGCTGGGGCTATCCGGTCCATTTGGGAGAAGAACTGTGTCGGCTTGGATGTCGAGCAGCGGGAGCAACTGTGGCAGGTACTGTGGAACTTTGAGAACATCTTTGCCCTCAGTGAGAATGAGGTGGGCCTCACTCACTTGGTTGAACACCACATCGACACCGGTGACGCGCGACCCGTAAAGGTTCGTCCCCGACGCCTGCCTCTGGCCCGGCAGGAGGTCGCGGATCAGGAGATCCGTGCCATGCTCGAGGCAGGGATCATAGAGCCCTCTGACAGTCCGTGGGCGTCTGGCGTGGTCATGGTCCCCAGAAAAAAGAGCACCAGATCGCGGTTCTGTGTGGACTACAGGCCGCTCAACAAGGTAACAAGGAAGGACTGCTACCCGCTCCCGCGGATAGATGAGACTTTGGATCTGGTCTCAGGTTCGGCGTGGTTCTCATCACTTGACCTGCGCAGTGGCTACTGGCAAGTCCCCCTCACCACGGAGTCCAGACCCAAGACGGCATTCTGCACCACCCGAGGACACTGGCAGTTTAAGGTCATGAGTTTTGGACTATGCAATGCACCAGGAACATTTGAGCGTTTGATGGACACGGTGCTCTCAAACATTCCAAGGCAAAGGTGCCTGGTGTATTTGGATGATGTTCTCGTCCATGGTGGGTCCTTTCAGGCTGCAATTGAGTCTCTGAGACTGGTGCTAGGGAGAATTGCTGCGGCTGGGCTGAAACTGCACCCAGAAAAGTGCCACTTTATGCAGCGTGAGGTGGAGTTCCTGGGCCATCGAGTGAACGGTGAGGGCATCAGCACGCTGGAGGAGAAGGTCCGCACCATCAAAGATTGGCCAGTACCAAGGGACCAGAAGCAGTTGAAAAGCTTCTTGGGGCTGGCCTCGTACTACAGACGGTTCGTGAAGGGATTCTCTTGCATTGGGGCACCCTTGTTCCGCCTCCTTAAAGACAACCAACCCTTCCTATGGTTGCTGGATTGTCAGGAGGCGTTCTCCAGCCTAAAAAGAGCCCTCATGAACGCTCCTGTTCTCACCCCGCCAGATCCAGCCTTGCCTTTTGTGCTGGACACGGACACGAGTAATGTCGGCATGGGGGCGGTGTTGTCACAGGTGGGGCCGGAAGGTGAGCGAGTGGTGGCCTATTTCATCCGCACTTTCAACAAGAGTGAACGACGCTACTAGACGTGAACTGCTAGCAGTTGTTTTGGCTACACGCCACTTCAAGTATTACCTGTGTGGCGTGCCTTTCACCATCAGGACAGATCACGCCGCACTACAGTGGCTGATGTCGTTTAAGGAACCAGAAGGTCAAGTAGCACGGTGGCTGGAGGAGCTGCAGGCGTTCCACTTCACTGTGGTACATCGGGCTGGGGCCCAGCACGCCAATGCGGACGCCCTTTCCCGGCGGCCATGTTCTGTTAGTGGCTGCATCTACTGCGACCGGCGGGATGCCAGGGAGTTGGAGCTGCGTGGGGAAGCGACTGCTGCTGGACCGTCATGCTGCACCTTGGAGGCTGTGGACACTGCAGAGTGGGCTGCCAAGCAGGAAGAGGACCGTGATCTCAACCCTGTGCGACAGTGGGTCCAGAGTGGCAGGAGGCCACCCTGGGAAGGCGTGATGGGACTCTTCGTGGCCACCAAAGGCTTTTGGAGCAAGTTTGCTGTGTTACGCATGAAGGACGGCGTGCTGCAGCGTGCCTGGAAGGAACCAGCCACCGGGGAAGAGAGATGGCAGGTGGTAGTGCCCAGAGTTCTTCGAGAGATGGTGCTGAAAGCATGCCACGGGAGCACCGGCTCTGGACACTTTGGCAGCACCAAGACCCTCCGACGGCTGCGCCAAGGGTTCTATTGGGGTCAGCATTGACGGGACGTAGAGGACTTCTGCCGGCGCTGTGACGAGTGTGCGGCCTACAAGGGACCTCAAGACCAGTCGCATGCACCGCTTCAGCAACAGAGGGTTGGGGCGCCCATGGAGAGGGTTGCTGTGGACATTATGGGCCCTTTCCCCGTGACGGACAGAGGGAACCGGTACGTGCTATGCGCGATGGACTATTTTACTAAGTGGCCCGAGGCATACGCACTGCCAGACCAGGAGGCGGAGACAGTGGCAGATGCGCTACTGGAGGGCATGTTCTGCCGGTTTGGGACTGCAGATATCCTCCACAGTGACCAAGGCAGAAATTTTGAGTCCAAAGTTTTTGCTGCCCTTTGTAAACGCCTGGACATGCAGAAAACACGCACCACCCCTTTGCATCCGCAGAGCGATGGTCTTGTGGAACGATTTAACCGCACCATGCAGCAGCAGCTCGCCATCCTCACCTCCAAACACCAACGTGATTGGGACCAGCACATCCCGCTGGTACTGATGGCTTATCGTTCAGCGGTCCAAAGTTCCACAAGCTGTACTCCTGCTCTGCTGATGCTGGGCCGGGAAATTCGAACACCGGCAGAGATGGCGTTTGGAAGACCTCCCGGCGGCGCAGAGGACCAGCCGGGGCTGGAGTATGCCCGGAGACTGCAGGATCGGCTGGATGCAGCGCACGCGTTCGCACGGGACCAGCTGGAGAAAGCCGGTGCACGTCAAAAGCGAAACTATGACGTGCGGAGCAAGGGGCGGAACTTTCAGATTGGGGAACTGGTTTGGGTGTATACACCTAAAAGAAAAAAAGGACGCTGCCCCAAGCTAGACAGCCATTGGGACGGGCCATGTAGGGTACTTGAGCGGGTGGGGGAGGTAGTTTATCGGGTGGCAGTACCCCCCAGGGGCAGAAAAGTTGCCCTACATCGGGACAGGTTGGCCCCCTACCGGGGTAGCGGTGTTCCTGTATTTGAGGCGGGGTCCGCTTCATCCGCCAGTTCAGAACATGTGGTGAATCCCTGTTCCCCAGATCCCACCAATGTTGTCCCGAGTCAGCCGGCTGAAGGTGATATCGACTCAGAGCCAGGCCGACCACAGAGACGGAGAAGAAGACCACGACGGCTGGAGGATTTTTCTTGTTGAACCCTCGGGGCGAGGGTTTCATAAAGGGGAGGGCAGTGTAATATCTGTTTCTTGTATTCGTGTGATGTCATAGAAAGGGGAGGGGCCAGGTTGGGGGAATATTGGCTCCGGTAGTTAGTCTGAGTGTGGAGCGCATGAGCGTGAGTTGTGGCTAACAGCAACTCCTTTGAATGCATTTATTGCTTGTTTTGTTTATTAAAAAGCGACGAATTGCATCAGCGACTGCGTGCATCCTTCTCCCCGTTATTGAAGGGCATTACAATACAATGAACACTCTCTCCGTTGTTGATAGTATACCTCGCTACCTCACGCAACTACTGGCACCGCGCTACGTCTCCCAAAAATGGCAAAAAAAAAAGGCAGGAAACAGGACCTTTCTGGACAGGTGGGAGACAGAATATCTGTTTATAAATCTAAAAGACAAACCTGTGTGTCTTGTATGTGGAGCCAACGTGGCTATAAACAAGGAGTACAATATACGACGACACAATGAAACAAAACACCAAAAAGCCACATTGCAAAGTGAGGCTGCTGTAGCGGCTAGTTTTATTGTGGCGGCAGAAATTGCGAAATCAGCACGGCCCTTCAATGAGGGAGAGTTCGTGAAAAAGTGCATGATGAGAGTTTGTGATCTCGTGTGCCCAGAGAAAAAGAAACCATTTTCAAATGTGAGCCTGAGCAGGAATACAGTCGCTGCTCGCTCATGTCACCAGCCTATTTGAGCAGCTGAAGAGATTTTGTTGCATTCTCCCTTGCTGTGGATGAGAGCAGCGACACGTGTGATACTGCCCAGCTGTCAGTCTTCATCCGTGGAGTGGACTCAAATATGTGTGTTACGGAGGAACTTTTGGGATTAAAATCACTGCATGGCACCACCACAGGAAATGACATATTTGAAGAGGTTTCCACCTGTGTCACTGAAATGAAGCTGCCGTGGGATAAACTTGTGGGACTAACGACAGACGGCGCGCCAGCAATGTGCGGTCAAAAGAGTGGACTGGTGGGCAGGCTTCGGGAGAGGATGCGGTTGGAGAACTGTGCAGGTGAGCTAACTGTTTACCACTGCATCATACATCAAGAATCACTGTGTGGCAAAGCCCTAAAGATGGAACATGTTATGACATCAGTAACACAAGTAGTGAACTTTATAAGAGCAAAAGGTCTGAATCACCGCCAGTTCAAGTCTTTTCTCGAGGAATGTGGTTCAGAATACGTGAATGTGCCGTATCACACAGAAGTGAGATGGTTAAGCAGAGGGAAAGTAATGAACCGATATTTTGAGCTACTTGAGGAAATATGTCAGTTCCTGGACAGCAAAGGGAAAGCCACTGTGGAGCTCCGTGAGCCAAAGTTTTTGTGTGAACTGGCCTTTCTGTGTGACATCACAAACCATCTCGATGCACTAAACCTGCAGCTTCAGGGGAGGGAACGTATCATCACGGACATGTACGCTGCAGTGAGGGCCTTTAAAACTAAACTGTGCTTGTGGGAGAATCAGATGCTCCAAGGAAACCTGGGCCATTTTCCCTGCTGCCAAACCATGTCAATGCACATCTCAACCACCGTGTTTCCACATGCACAGTTTGCTGATAAACTCCGCGCACTTTGTGCAGAGTTTGCCCGGCGATTTGCCGACTTTGATGTCCAGAAATGTAGGTTTGAACTGCTGAGCAATCCGTTTGCAGTTGATGTGGAAAATGCACCAACCAACCTCCAAATGGAGCTGATTGAACTCCAGTGTAGTGACACGCTGAAGTCAAAGTATGGCGCTGTGGGTGCTGCACAGTTTACACATTTCATCCCTGACACAATGCCTCAGCTCCGCACCCAAGCTGCTCAGATGCTCTCCATGTTCGGCAGCACTTATCTATGTGAGCAACTATTCTCCTCGATGAAGATGATCAAAACAGCTCACAGGAGACGTCTGACTGATGAACACCTTTGCTCAATCCTAAGGATTTCCTCAGCTCAGAGCCTGACCCCAGACATCAATGAACTGGCATCCAAGAAGAGATGCCAGGTATCTGGCTTGAGCACTTCAGAGTAGATCAGTGTGTTGCAAACTGAGTAATAATTAATGTTTTCTTCGAGCACTTTCTTGCTTCTTCTCCAAGGCATGGGCTTGAATGGTTGCACTTTCATTGAAGGATATTATTTTTAGTTTATTTATTATTAGCCTGTGGAAAAATGTTACTTTTCACATTTAAATCAGAAGGCTGCAAATAAATAAAAGGCATACAATTTTCATTTAAATTTGACTTGTGAAATAAATGCCATTGATGTGGTTTTTTAATTTGAAATTCAAATTTGCACGTGTGCAAAATATTAAGCTATACATCGTAAAGTATTCAGCTTTGCTTGTTCCATATTCAGTGTTTAAGCAAAACTTGTTTGTGTCCAAATGCACAGGTTCATTGTTATATCTGAAGGAAAAATGTCAATAAATATCAATGTTGGCCCGCGAGTTTGTCCAAGTTTTAAATTTTGGCCCACTGTGTATTTGAGTTTGACACCCCTGCTCTAGATAAAGAAAAACAAAAGCATTACAATGTTTTCTGATCCACATCAATATGCATATCCACACACATACAGATTTATTTGGGTGACTTAGCTAACCCCCAATGAAAAAAAATATGCCAGCATCCCCCACCACTACTAGCAAACACCACTACAGCGACTGAGCTAGCTAATCATAATTACCTGTAACTTTCTAACAAGGAATCTACTCACGTTCAAAGTAGATTAAACGGAATCAAATATTATGTGCAATTCACAATTGTCATCAAAAATCTTTTGATGCAACGTTAGAGCAATTGAAAAACAATACTTACATCAATTAGAGATGGGCAAAGAGACTTGTGCAGAGCTGTGAAATAATAATATAATAATAATAATACATTTTATTTATAAGCGCCTTTCAAGACACCCAAGGACACTTTACAATAACAAAAAATACAAAACAATACAAAACAATACGGGTTGAGCAGCGGCAGCCAAACGCGCCAGTGTTCACTCTCCAAAGGCAATAGCTAGTAAATCAATGTGGGTCTTTCTGGCCCATGTCTGCCAACTTGAGGTAGAAATACAAAAGCTGTGCTTATTCATACCATAAGAAAGGAAAAGTGGAAATAATGATCAGTGGTAATCAAAAACACAATATTTGCTGCATATTTGGAAGAGTACATTATAGTTATATCATAAAAAAAATTCAGCAATGCATGAAATAACATATGGGTCATTTTAGACCCATGTTGCGCATTAGAAGGGTAGTGATATAAAAATGTTATTTATTCAAAAACTAAGAAAGGAAAAAATACAACAATTGTGTCTGATGGTCAAAAACAAGTTAATTGAGGAATACCTTGAATGCTGAATGATGAAATTAATTTACTGCGAAGATATTGAAAATAAAAACTCAGCCGGGTCACTTTTGACCCATGTTGCGCATCAAAGGGTTAAAAAGAAAGAAAGAAATAAGTCTTAAACACATGCTATGTCGAGTAAAAAAAGAAAGTGGTCAGACGAATATGTACAACATCACGGAATATGATGGGACTCAGCGTGCTATCTGCATGATTTGTCATGCCAAGTTGAGCAACTCTCATCTCGCACCGGCAAAACTAAAGGAACACTTCTTGAATCACATTTTTATTTTTCACTCAGGGTTCGGTGGATGCACATCTGAACTTGTTGGGTTCGGTACCTCGAACAAGGTGAAGAACCGCTTCTCGAGAGACATGATGCAAGATGACTTGAAAGCTGTTTGTAGCTTTTTTAAAAAAAATAAAATCTTGACATCAGCGTTTGGAAGAGGGAAGACGACAGGCATGGGTTCAAAGCGATCGCTTTTCTTTGCTTTTTTTGTAACTTCTTCTTTGTGAATATATCACTTCCCTGCTTTACATTGCTTGGACCAAAATAAAACATCTTTTTCAAAATCAGAGCCAGAACAAATAAACTACAACCCCCGAAGGGCAGAACAGCTTGTTTAAAGGGGACTTATTCAAAGGAGCTTCAGTGTGTGTGTGTGTGTGTGTATGTGTATATATATATATATAGAGAGAGAGAGAAAGAGAGAGAGATCGATAGATATAAAAGCAGGTTTATTATTTTTAATTCATACTTCTTATATCATATCTTTATTTTTGTCGCATAATATGTAAATATAAAATATGTATAGCACTTTGTACAAGTTGTATGTATTTCTTGGCTTTTATTTTGCTTTGATTTTGCCCTGCCACACATCAAGCAATCTGGTCAACTCTCGGGCTGTGTGTGTCACGTTGCGAGGTGGTGGTGGACCCCAAAGAGCAGGCAGGAGGGAGGAGCAGGGTGTACTTGACGAATTGTATTTAGTAAAACACAGAAAACTAAGTCCAAAACAAAGTCCAAAGTATCAAACAAAACACATGACTGAAGATAAAACTCAATAACAGAAACATGACCGAAACAAACCTGACAGCAGCAGACAAACGGCAACAAACAAACATGACAGTAGCCAAAAAGCGACAATGACCCAACCCTGAGTGGTCGGGAGGGAGTCCTTTTATACTACTAATTGCTAAACGACCAACAGGTGTGCAGCTCAGGGAGAGCCCTGCAGTGCCACCTGTTGGTCCCAAACCGAATCATGACAGTGTGGGGTTCAGGAATTAGTTGTGGTGAGTGGTCAACCACTGGGCCAATGGTTATTCTGCAATTTTTTTATTTTTTTTAAATCAGCATTGCACGATGAAGCGACTTCACAGATTGCAGCCACTCAACATGCACCAAAGCAAAATGTGCACGTACTAAAAATTAATTTCTGGGTTTTTAGCTGTTGAGACCCAGCCAGCCACCAAGCCATACAAATACAGTGTACAAAATACACATTCCTGACTACACTCTGAACTGGTTGCAAGCCAATTGCAGGGCAGACATAGACGATTAACCATTTGCGCTCATACACTTCGGGACAATTTAGAGTGTTCCATTGGCCTACCATGCATGTGTTTGGAATGTGGGAGGAAACTGGAGTACCCAGAGAAAACCCACGGAAGCATGGGGAGAACATGCAAATACCACACAGTGTCATGATTCGGTTTAGGACCAACAGGTGGCACTGTAGGGCTCTCCCTGCAGCTGCACACCTGTTGGTCATTATGTAATTAGTGCTTTAAAAGGACTCCCAGCCCGAGCACTCATTGTCGGGTCATTGTTGCTGTTGGCTACTGTCATGTTTGTTTGTTGCTCTTTGCTGCTGTCATGTTTGTTTGTTGCCGTTTGTCTGCTGCTGTCAGGTTTGTTTCGGTCATGTTTCTGTTATTGAGTTTTATCTTCAGTCATGGTTTTTGTTTGATACTTTGGACTTTGTTTGTTTAGGATTTAGTTTTCTGTGTTATATCAATACACTTCTTCAAATACACCCTGCTCCTCCCTCTTGCCTGCTTTTGGGTCCACCTCGCATACGTGACACATAGGAAGGCCACAGCCAGAATCGAACCCTGTTCCTCTGCGCTGTGAGGCGTAAGTGCGAACCAGTCAACCATCATGCTGCCTATATGTATATGCCTGTGAAATAACATCACCTGCAGTCTCTGTAACTAAAATGTATGTACCCGTATTCAAGTGAATGGGGTTAGAGCCTCTATTGGTCTCATTTACTAATCGTGCGTATATACATGTATATGCACGTTTAACACAAATCTGTGATTAATCATTTTCTTTGTGCTTGAATTTGTCCATATTCTCTGCTCTTAAATTATTTTTTCATGCATGTTTTGTATGCAGCACTTTTTAATTTTGGAATGAATTAAAAATGATTGACAGCATCATTATATGTTGTCAGTTTCTGTGTTCAGCAAGCATTCTGAAGATATGAACCTTTTGAAAATAGGATAAAGATTACATTATGAATGTTGTGGGGCCATCTCGAGTGGGTTATAAAGCTTTGGCATTGGCTGAGATGTCGCCACATGGATTATAGGGAAATGCGGCAGGGCTTATGCAACCTCAAACTTTTGCACGAACGAACTTAATTCACTCAATTAATGAACATACGCACGGTGGTGTGATGAAAATAGGGCAATGAAGCTAACTGTAAATTTGCATATACACTGTACTTGTGTGCACATTTGTTCACATTTATTTGTGAATGAAGACCACTATATTCACACTCTTCTATGCTCCCACCTACATACTCTCTCTCTACTGAACCGCTTTTACACCATTTTTTATGATTTACAAAAAAGATAAAGTACATAAGTGCAGCCTCAAATGCCTATGGGGGTTCGCCATTTAACTTCGCAGGATGTCCAAAGATGGAATCATAAAATGTGTGGGTGTGAGTCGCCACCTGTTATTTTTTTTTTTGTAATGGTACAGTCCGAGTTGGGTTAGGCCGCAATGCACAGTATGCAGCTGCCTTTACTCTGCTGTCTGCATCCTGGTTCGCACTACAAATATGAATCTGTTTTTAATTGTCTTCTCTGGATAATAATGGTTGGAAATATTCAGGACATCACACACCGTAGGGGTAGCTGCCAGCAGTTCCAGTCACGGGGATGGTCAGTGAGTGTCAGTTGCGCTCACTTGGAAATCAGTGTCTTAATGGAAAAGGCATGGCGTGAAAGGACTCCATCCATCAATCCATCCATCCATTTTCCGATCCGATTTATCCACACAAGGGTCGCGGGGCGTGCTGGAGCTTATCCCAGCTGTTTTCGGGCAGCAGGCGGGGGACACCCTGAACCAGTTGCCAGCCAATTGCAGGGCACACAGAGACAAACAACCATCCACACTCACACCTAGGGACAATTTAGAGAGTTTAATCAGCCTGCCATGCATGTTTTTGGCACGTGGGAGGAAACCGGAGTACATGGAGAACACCCACACAGGCACGGGGAGAACATGCAAACTCCACACAGGAAGGCCGGAGCTGGGATCAAACCCACGACCTCTGCACTGTGAGGTCGACGCACTAACCACTCCTCCACAGGGCAGCCCGGTCCTGAAATAGTTTGATGGAAGCCTCAGCTGCTGCTGGGTCTCCTGGATTTACAGCATGGATTGAAAGCTCCAAATGGGAATGTTATTGGCATGCTTGGTTGCTGCGTCAACTGTAGGTCACAGTCATGCAGTCATGTTTTCCATGTGTCTGAACAATCAACTCCCTGAGCATTCCACGGACCACAGTGAACAACATCAAACATCCACACGGCACCCAAATTAGTATCACACCTGTCCAGAAAGAGGTGAGATCATAATTTACATGATGAAGAATGTTCAAAAAAAAAAATCAAAAGGAAATGTATAAAAATATTAAATATAGCATTGAATCTGGATTTGTGACACAAATAAAATTAGCCGTAGTTTATAAGAATTGGTTAAGCATGAAATATTTTCTGGCACTTTTTATTTTGTGAATCAGCCCAAATTGACTTCAAATAAATCAATGTAAATAAATGGGAAATTTGTCATGATAACTGTTAATACAATTTGGCTTTAATATTTGCTATTTTATTATATCAAAACTATGATAAGGTGGGGAGTGACAAGAGTGCGCTTTTCATCACAATATATAGCTATAAACACGGTTGGAAAGGTAATCATTTGCATTTTCAACCATGTTTACACAAAATTATATTCCAGTTTCTACCCACTGGTTTGGCTTATTTCTTGAAACAAAAATTACACTCTCAAAATAACATGGACAAATCTCCAAACAACCTTGGATTCTTTCATTTCGCATTGATTTCATCAAATTGCAAATGTCTTCTATGTGTATATCTTTAGTGCATCATCGTTGATTTTGTATTAGTCAAAACAGGTTTAACCCTTTCAGTGACAGCGGTTACTACAGTGGACAGCTGATCGTGTTATCAGATTACAGGGTGCATGAAAGGTTTATGGTTTCTTTTTTTTCCAGAGAGTGGTCTTTTTTTAGAGAAGAGAAAATCTCCCACAGTTTCGGCTGTCACTTCAGCCTTCGTCAGAGCTGTCACTACTTCCTTGTGTCAGCTCCGACGAAGTCTGAATGAAAGAAACCGTAAACCTAGGTCTGAGTGCATCTTTACAAATGGTTATGTACAAGTAGCCTTTAGCCAGGACAATGAGGCCACATTTCGCACATTTTCCGAGTCTGGTTGATCGAAACTTGGGAGTTAATTCTCAGTCTAGTGCGGGGGTAGGCAAACTTTTTGACTTGCGGGCCACAATGGGTTCTAAAATTTGAAAAGGGGGCGGCCCAGTAGTCCAGTGGTTAGCACGTCGACTTCACAGTGCAATTCCAGCTTTGCCTCCCTGTGTGGAAATTGAATGTTCTCCCCAGGCCTGCGTGGGTTTTCTCCGGGTACTCCGGTTTCCTCTCACATTCCAAAAACATGCATGGCAGGCTGATTGAACATTCTAAATTGTCCCGAGGTGTGAGTGTGTTCGTGGATGGTTGTTCGTCTCTGTGTGCCCTGCGATTGGCTGGCAACTGATTCAGGGTGTCCCCCCGCCTACTGCCCGAAGACGGCTGGGATAGGCTCCAGCACCCCCCGTGACCCTAGTGAGGATAAAGCGGTTCGGAAAATGGATGAATGAATTTGAAAAGGGGCTGGGCCAGGAACGTTTGAATGGAGTGTTTTGGACAGAAATACTTAAGTACAGTACCGCGTAATGTGCAAATCTCATAGCACAGTTAGCACGCACAAATAAATGTACAACCCAATTGACTAATATCGTGCACTGAGGACGAACCTCGCCTGCAAGCTGAATTCTCACAGTGGAATGTTTTATCAGAGATGATGCGGCCCAGCCTCACTCAGACCCGAGCTCCAGCTCCAAACGACCCTAATCTAGGAGATAATGTATTCCACTCACATATTAACACCATCACCCGCACTGCTTATTTCCATCTCCGCAATATCAACAGACTTCGCCCCTCCCTCACCCCCCGCACCACTGCTACTCTTGTCCACAGTCTTGTCACATCCCGCCTAGACTATTGCAACGCTCTCCTCTTCGAGCCTACCTCAAAAGTCCCTCCATAAACTCCAGCTGGTCCAAAACGCCTCTGCTCGCAACATTACAAAAACACCCTCCCACCAGCACATCACCCCTGTCCTTCAGCAGCTCCACTGGCTCCCTGTCCATTACCGCATCAATTACAAACTGCTCCTTCATACATACATGGCCATCCACAACCTGGCCCCTCCCTACCTGTCCGAACTTCTTCAGGTATATACCCCCACTCGCTCCCTCAGATCCTCATCCTCCCTCCACCTGTCAGTGCCCCCTGCTCGCCTGAGCACCATGGGAGCCAGAGCCTTCAGTCGCGCTGCTCCTATGCTCTGGAACAGTCTACCTCCGGACCTCCAAAACTGTACACCTCTCTCCACTTTCAAATCCCGTTTAAAAACTCACCTGTTTAGGACTGCCTACCTAATTCTCCCACTTCCCATGTCTTGTGATTTTATGTCCTGTTTTTATATAATACTTCTCTTATTTATTTTTTATATTGTATCTCCTCATTGTCTGTACAGTGTCCTTGGGTGGCATGAAAGGCACTTTTAAATAAAATGAATTATTATTTTATTATTATTATTATAAATGGCCACGTCCTGGGTTTTAGACATGGTCTTCTCACCTTCACATAGAAATGCTTCTGTCACTCCTCTTCCAAACCGTCTGTTTTCTCTGTCAAGACTATGAGCATTTTTGTCCTCAAAAGACTGCTCCTTCTCTTTTAGGTGCAGGTAGACAGCTGAGTCTTGACCTGAGGAGTTAGCCCAGCTGTGTCCTGCGATGCCCCTACTCAGATGCTGTTTGGTTTCCCTGATACACGTGTCTGTGCATTCCTCACTGCACTTGACTGCATACGCTAGATTGCTTTTCTTAGGATGAGCTGGTCTTTGTCTCAGGGTGTTACCAGGTTTGAAGTGTAACGGAATGTCATGTTACTTAAAAAGCCTTGTGAGTTTTTCGGACAGACCTGATACGTGGAACACAAGGAATGTTAAGATTGTTTCATCTCTCACGCTTCTCTCTCATCCATCTTGCTCTTCTCCCTTCTTTAAGTAGATCTGCTTGGGTTTTGGTAATGTGGTGTATGTGAGGAGAAAACATCTGCGTGTTTCTGAGGTGGCTGTCATGGGAATGTACACAAGCTAAGGCTCTATCGTGCATCTTATCTTGCATTTGGAAGCATCCAGCAGAAGGTGAACATTTTGGCCTCTGGATGGCTGCATCCACAGAGCAAGGATCTAAAAAGGAACAAAGGTACTGACCTGGTAGAGCTCATTGGCACACCTCCTGCACAGGTTGTGCTGGCATGGCAGGATGACAATGGGCTTGTGGAGGATCTCCAGGCAGATGGGACACATCAGCTGATTCTCCAGAGTGGCAAGTCCCACCTCCCATTCACCACCTCCACAGCTGCCACCGCCACCCCGCTGCAGTTGACTTAGAGACATGGCATCTGCGCAACACTTCCTGTGGATGAGAAAATGGATTACTTCTTTTTGGATTGGATAAACTTTATTGTCAAATGTACTGTATGTGTAACATACAGCACAGATTAAATTTCTTCACTCTCAACATGAAACAAGAGTTTGTCATGTAGATGCTCTACATGACAATTAACAACATTAAAACAGTTCAACCTTTGGTAATGGTGCCAGTTTGACCCTGATGCAGAACTTTTTATGCTTGCAAGGCAATCAATCAAGCTCAAATCCACTGCCCAGAAGAGCGCATGCTGGCATGTTTGGCTTCTTCTTATTATAAATATAAAATATTACTTCAAACATTCATTCATTCATTCATTTTCCGAACGGCTTTTTCCTCACAAGGGTCGTGGGGGGTGCTCGAGCCTATCCCAGCTGTCTCCGGGCAGTAGGCGGGGGACACCCTGAATCGGTTGCCAGCCAATCGCAGGGCACACAGAGACGAAGAAACATTTGCGCCCACACTCACACCGAGGGACAATTTAGACTGTTCAATCAGTCTGCCATGCATGTTTTTGGAATGTGGGAGGAAATCGGAGTTAGCAAACCCACGCAAGCACGGGGAGAACATGCAAACTCCACACAGGAAGGCCGGCGCTGGAATCTCTGCACTGTGAAGTCAACGTGCTAACCACTCGACTACCGGGCCGCCCTACTTCAAAAATCCCTGTTGAATATGTAATTGGCACCTTTTCTTCAAATCACACCACTTTTTTTTCTTAACCACTTTAGGTCAGCTATGGGCAACTTAAATGATGGTTGGGGCCACATTTTTTTCATCAATGCTACTGGGTGGGCCACATAGGGCCAAGACACTAGAACCAGATCTATGACAAAATATAAAGAAATATGGACAAAAGACACGCATTCTTGCTGTGCGACTGACTTAGGACCAATTCAGAGTGTAGTTTGCCTTTCCCCCGTAGTCAGGGATGGAGGGATGGATACATGCTTAATACACCGAGATTTAGAATACACGAGAATTTAGAGTGTTCCATTAACCTGGCACGCATGTTTTTCTAATGTGAGGGGAAACAGGAATACCCAGTGAAAACTCCACACAGGAAGGCGGGGTGATGGAGAGCATTCCCCTCCCTCATTTTGCGAAGGGACCTCGGTGCTCACTTGGGCAATGACAGTGAGATCTGACTGGGAAGAACGGCCCTGAATCGTGTTCTGTTACCGGACATCTGTGTTAAGCACAGATTGTCTATAACGAACATCCTGTTCATTCATAAGGGTTTCTATATGTGAACTTGCCACCAGGACATCATAGGCCGCAGTCAAATAATCAACTTTGTAATCATGTCATTGGATTTGTGGACACACGTTTTGGACAGTCAGGTGAAGAGAGGGGCAGAGATGTCAACTGCTCACAGATCGTGAGAGTTTGCTGGGAATCCCGTCAGAAAGAGTTTTAAGTCCTACCTCTACCAGAACTTCACCAACATCGTGGGAGAGGCAAGGTACATTGAGGTAGAGTGGACCATGTTCTGCATGTCCATTGTTGAGCTTTTCCACCAGCCAATGCCTCAAGAAGGGGGAAGCAGGGCAGTATTAAAAACTGATTATAGTGGAGATGGGGAACTGCTGACTTCAACTTGCGACGTTGTGAGTCGGTGAGGAGAATACTTTGAAGACCTCCTCAATTACACGCTTTCCTTTGAGGAAGCTGAGCGTGGGGACTCTCCTATCTATGGGGTTGAAGTCACCGAGGTGGTTAAAAATCTTAGTGGGGTATGAGATCATCACAACTTGCGTGGACATCGGGTACAGTGGCAGACCGGAGTGGCGGTCCCTCTTTTTAAGAAGGGGGACCAGAAGGCGTGTTCCAACTACGAAGGCATCGCATTCCTCAGCCTCCCTGGTTAGTTCTATTGAGGGCTGCTGGAGAGGAGGGTCGCAGGTTCAGGAGGAACAGTGTGATTTTCATCCTAACCGTGGAACAGTGGACCAGCTCTACAGCTTTGACACGGTCCTCGAACGTGCATGCAGTTCGCCTAACCCAGACATGGGCAAACTACGGCCCGCGGGCCGGATCCGGCCCGTTGGGCTTTTTAATCCGGCCCGCCGAAGGTTGGTGCACAACACAATTAAGGTTCGATATAAATGATTGCATTCATTTCATTTGGACTTGTAATGACAGGCATTTCAATGCCAGATGGCGCAGTTACTTGAAGTTGCAGAACACAGGGAGGGAGGGGGAGGCGATACGGAAGCCAGCAGTAGCGCCAACTCAAGCAACTCCCGCTCGATACGACGGAATAAGTGTGTCCGCGCCGCTATTTTCTATCATTGGATCCAAAACAGCGACATGCAAGTGACTCTTTGTTGCAGTGAGTTTTACTGCAATTGCGAACGTTTTCACGTCCTGTCGATCATGGCATCTAAACGAAGAGGAAGAGTAATGGCCACGGTAGAGAAAGTGAAGTGTATCTGATTAAACGAAGTGGGTTACAAAATACGAAACATTCAGGAGATGCTTGGAGTCTGAAAGACTGAAATCTACAAGACTTTGAAAAACGAGGAAGTGATTTGTGCTCAGTCCGATTCGGGCTATTTCCATGCCCAGAGTGACTTGTGTTACGGGGAGTGAACACCCCTCTTTTGGAATGGTTTGCCCCAGCAGCACGGGAAGGGCGTGCGCTTGTTTGTACGGGCAGTATTGAATACAGCGGCACATAAACAACACTGATGTCGGTGTCTTTCTTATGCACAAACCATACAGAAACAAATTGCTTGTGGCTCGACGGACAGTCGAGTAAATAAACGTTTCCTTGAATGGTTTGACTGCTATCGTGCTAAAAACTTTCCGCAAACTGGACCGCTAGAAAGAGAGGAAGCCAGTCCCAGAGCGCTAACTATGAGCATAGAAGACTTGAGCGTCCGTATCTGGCTTCAAAAGTTAAGCTACGCGACATCAGCTGAGCAACGCTGTCATGTGTGGTGATCGAGGGGAGGTCAAGTCAGAGACAATGAGTGAGTCGAAAGAAAAGCAACCAGGTCTCTTACACGTCTCATTTTGGAGCAAATAGTCCTAACTTTGTTATATTTTGTCATATACCTGTACTGCTTGCTGCAGTTTTTGGCCAACATATTGTTGCACTTTGTTGCTTGTGTTGTCACACATGTATGTTGCTCACATACTTGAACCTTCATACAGGACATATACCATAGTTGTTTCACCGTTCACATTAAAAAAAAAGTATGGTAATACTTTTATGCTTTTGTTCTGTTGATGTTTGGTATGGACTGTCAACATATACATTTTTTTATATGTACCGTATCTTGTCCTGACACGGCCCACCTGTCAAATTTAGAAATCAATGTGGCCCCCGAGCCAAAAAGTTTGCCCACCCCTGGCCTAACCAGTCATTATTTGTTTTGTGGAATTGGAGAAGGCGTTCGACCATGTGCCCCGGCGTATCTTGAGTAGGGTGCTCCGCTCGTAAGGGGTATCGGACACCCGATGTAAAGGCCGTTTGATCCCTGTACGACCAGTGTCAGAATTTGGTCCACATTGCTGGCAGGAGATCGGCCCCTACAACCCAACCTCAGATAAGCGGAAGAGAATGAGATGAGATGAGATGAGATGAGTAGAATATGAAAAATTAAGTAATGAAAACCAGACATTGCTTTTGATTTGTGGTTGAACAGAACAAAGCCCCGCATGAAACAGGCTTGGACAAAAACGACATGGCATGTTCAATCAAGGTCAAACTTTGAAACAGTAAGTCAGCCAATTTGAAGGGTAACAAAAGGTCACCGTGTTGTAGGGTGACATGGTGTGGAGCACACTTAGCATGCAACCAAGAAGTGAAGGGCAGTGTTGTCTCAGGAGATTAAATAGAATATGTATTATAGAAAATCACCTTACAGATAAAGGCTATAAGCCCATCTTTAAGTAGGTTAATGTAATGAGAGTTGCACATATTACCGTATTGGCCCGAATATAAGACGGCCCTGATTATAAGACGACCCCCTCTTTTTCAAGACTCAAGTTTGAAAAAAGACTTTTTGAACACCAAATTATTTTTTATACAGAACATAATTACAGTACATCTGAAACAAATGATTATAACAATATAATTGAGAGGAAAAGCATGTTATTTTTCCTCATTCAAATCTAAAGTGCAATCACATTCGTCAATGAATGGCTTCTGGTTTTTGAAATGTAAATTACATCATAACTTCGCCTCAGCTGCCGGTTAACCTGGCCGATCTTTGACCCACTTTTCTCCAGATTGTCACTACGTTTCTCCATTTTCTGTTATCTCTTCTATTATATTCTTCTCTTTTTTTCTTACCGCTATTTTTTATTTTTCTTCTTCATGGTACCGCTATTTGGATTTTTATTCTTCATGGCAGGGGTTCACTTTGGCCTGGGGAGTTAAGTTCAGCATTCGCTTCATTGATTGGCGCCATCTAGCATCATGAATGAGTATAATGTCTTGACCCCGAATATAAGACGACCCCCACTTTTTCAGTCTTATTTCAATGCAAAAAACACCGTCTTATATTCGGGCCAATACGGTATTCAGAAATTTAAGATCCACATGACGGTCGCCCAGGTGCAGAGCGACAGAGTGACCACCACACCACACGTAAGAGGAAATTTTTGATATATGGGATTTTTCTACCATTTTCACACAAATGCAGCATTCTTTGACCTTTTTTTTTATTCTGTTTACAAAAAAATATTAACCCTATGTTGCATACGGGTTACTTCAGCAACTTCAGTAACTAACTCATATTGGTTATTCAAGTTACCAGTTTTAGTTTTTAAATCCACCGCGAGATGTCACTAGCGTGCGCAACAGCGGGAGGAAAAGGTGAAAGAGGGTCCACAAAATGTTGAATAATTTCTATCCGTGAGATGAAAAGGTCCAAATACCCTATTGTACTTGTGCAGAAGAGTATATAGTTCATATAGAACACAATAAATAACAGTTTCTATGTGTTACCTATCAGTACTGCCATGCTTTTTGGCAAGGTAATTGTAGTGACCATTATGCACACAAGTACCCCCCTATTATGTATTTTTTTTCCCAAAATTGTGAATTTATTATGATATTTGGCCATAATCTACCCTAAAATTAAAAACAAACCACAATTGAATTACTCCTGCAGAAGCCATGCAACATAGGGTTAACTCTGTATACAATTAATCTGAATGAATACTCTGAAATACTCTGTTTAAATAAAAAAGTGAAAGAGCATTCACTTCTTACATTCAACAACAATCAAAATCATTACTTTCACACCATAGCAAGCGAACATGCCCAAGAAGTAATTCTTTGTCAATAAGGAGTGAAGAAACGCACCCACGGCCACCCTTCTAGAAATCTTCTGTCTACCGCCTTACTGTAACCAACCTCCCTGAAAGTAGCTGCAGGAGGAAAATAGATGGCAAATTGAAAAGACGGACCATATAAATGGCAACATAGGAGTCCAGAACAAACTCCAAAGAAATTAAAGGGGACATCAGTGATAGATCGCACCATCCGTCATCATTCTAGCCAAAAGTGGACATCATGGGAGGCGACCAAGCAGGACACCACTGCTGCTTGCAGTGGGAGATACCATCATTATTTTGTTTTGACATGCTTCGTAAATGTGTATTTTAAAATTATTCTGGTGAGCCGCAATGAAAAAGCAGTGTCTGAATTTCATTGGTTAACTTTCATTAAAAGGAGGTGTTCCTACCCACAATTTTATCCAGGTTTGTAGGTCTCCCTCTAGCTCTCTTGCCTGCAAACACTGCCTAATAAAATGTATTATTATTATTATTATTATTATTATTACCCTCATCATCCTTCTGCCAGTATGTTATCATAAAAAGACAGTGATTGACTGGCAACCCTGATGTGGACAAGCACAATAGAAAATTGATGAATGATAAAATAAACAGAAACAAGGCCAGTATTTCTCAAGTTATTGTAGATTATTTTACATTTAATTTTTTTCCGGATGTAGACAAAAGCACATGTTGACGTACCTTTACTTCTTTTGTGTTTCACAAGCTGATCCTTCTGGAACTGGACGGTGCTATTCCGGCAGTGCGTGTTTGTTTGTCTGTTAAGAGGTTTACAACCAGGAGTGAAAAAAGTAATTAGCGGTCCTTCTCTTCCTGAGCGACATTATGATCTGCACCTCCTATGACAGAGTGCTAAATCTGACAGACACACGAGCACAAACCATATGCGGCAACGACAGATTAAGACTGAGTGGCACTCTCCAGTTGCACACACTCAGTGGACACAAACAAACACACTTGTGAATGCTCCATTTGAGTCACACCACCCTTATACACGCGCACACACACATACTAGCGCTTACTTTACCACCAGTGTCAGTATCAGCCCAGACTGACCGAGAGGGAACCCCTTTATGCTCATTTTAATTTAACACGCGGCCCGGTGTTCCAATGGTTGGCACGTCGGCCTCACAGTGCAGAGGTGCAGGATTTGATTCCGGGCTTTGGAGTTTGCATCTTTACCAGGGTAGGTAACGTTAGTCTGACATGAAAGTAATTTTTTAATTTAGACTTGAATTTTTACAGAACAATACACACAAAACTGTAAAACTGCAAGATCATATCTTTGGAACTTTCAATCAGGATAACTCTAAAGCCCTGTTCACACGGGCAGATTTATTTCGGCGCTGCTCCGGAGTATTTTGTTGCGATATAAATTTGCATCGGAACAAATTTTGTGGAGCGTTCACACGTACAAAACCGCTGAGCGTCACAGCTCCGGCACAGCTCCACTTGCGTTCATACGGGCAGTTTCTGCTGCGGAGCAAAACGACAGAAAACAAATGAGCTGTCGTTCGTTGGTTCTTTTTACTCAAGCAACTACTGCACAGGCACGTCCTTCTCCTTCTGTGTCTCCGTGCCTTCTGCTAGAGAGTGACCGCCCCGAAAACGTAAATCCGCCCCGAAAACGTAAATCAACGATGAGTTCAATGACACTCAGAAAAGTAAACATTTTATGCGCCAAACACAAAAATCAAGAGATGAAATCACAAAATAAATTATATGGAGGGCGGGGGGTTGTGAACACACAACAAAGGAACAAACTACACAAACAACTCCGAGACAGTCCAGTCTCCTACAAAAGGAAAGATGACGTTTGGGGACTAACCCCCCCGTTCTAGTTGAGATGGTATAACCCAAGAGGTGCTTTGCTACTTTTAGCAGCCATGTCTTGTGTCGTTACTAAACAAAAACCTGACGGAAGTCCGACAGAGCACGAAAGCAACGCATTCTCGCCGTACGTAATCAACTCTTCTCATGCGCAGCGAGGCTCCCCCCCACCCTTGCAAGCGAGCATTTGCTCTGGAGCAAATTTAACCCAGTTGCGTTCATACGCGCACATTTGCTTCGGTACTGCTTCGCAAGCGAGCATTTGTTCGGACCAAATTTTAAACCACCTCCCTGAGGTGGTTTAAATTTGGTCCGAACAAGCTGTTTTCGGGCACTAGTCTGGAACAAAGTTGCACGTGTGAACGCTCGAGAGGAGCAGTTGCGCAGTAAGTCCGGAATAAATCTGCCCGTGTGAACGGCCCTAGAGTTGCTTTTAATTTTTTTTTTTTCTCTTACTTGAACCGAACCAATTTCAATGGTGGATGCAAACCAATCACAAAGACAATATCGATGCAACATAAATTGTGTTCTTCCATTGTAAAAATCACTCATTTTGTCAGAGGACCTGTTCCCGGTGGTTTTGCCATTGAGCACATACCACAGTGCATGGCAAGATCAAATACTACAACATAATGGAATATCAGTGAACATTAAACTTAAAATTCAGTGTGTAAATATGGTATTGAAATTTTATCTTGACTTTTTCTTTCATTAGAGCAGTGAATAACAAGAGATATTTCATTGTGGTACAATGCATAAAAAACGGAATTTGTAATAGCTCAGAATTCATCCCTGGGATCAAATATTTTGTCATTTTTGCATGGGTGATCAGTATCAAATAAACCTGCTGTGGTCAGTATTTCTGAAGATTAGCTTGTTCTCTTATTTGCCATCGCCACATTATATGTTCTTAAATTTATGCACAGAATGTCTGGGAAGGCCTTCATCAGTTCCACTGCCATCTGAAACAAAAATAGCTTTTTTGTCTTGTGGGAGTGACAAAACTGTTTTGGGTGAACAATTTGAAAACACAATTTGTACAAGGCTGCATAAAGCCGGACGGTCGCTTGGTTGTGCATTGAAGCTTTGGACTCTTTGTTGTCAACCAGAGCCACTTTCGGCCTCCTTGGAGGAGCTCCGGCGTGAACAAACTGGCAGCATCGCTTCTGTACCGGTCCGTCGCGCGCGTATTCGACGAGGTTTATTAGCCCGTTGCTTGACACCCGCGCCCCTCCCGACTTCCTGCAAGATCCCCCTGATCAGAGCTGCATTGCGGTCCAGCCGGGCCGTGTTTCGCAGCGGCACTGTATGATGTTTCGCACGGGTGGGCGTGAGCATTTCATCCACTTCGCTTGTAACCCACGCCACTTTCAACCCGACGGGCGTGGCAGAACTCCGGCGAGGTCAGGCAGGTGGAATATGACCAATAAGCGTTTTGAAGTTGAGATTGATAATAAAGTCAAAGCTAACTCTACATCAATTACTAATATTTCACCTGATTAAAAAAAAAATCATTAAAAAAATTAATTTTAGTTATCCCGCAACCACACTAGGTTTTAGACACACTAGGGCACCCCAAGTATCGCACCACAGTACTGGCATTCAGATCTGATGTTCCATTTTAAAATAAAAGGCCTCTGAAAAATGACATTTTGACCTTCTCGCCTGGTTTAAAAAAAAAAATTAAAAAATTGATTTTAGTTATCCCTCCACCAGATCAGGTCTAGGACATACTCAGGCACCCCATGTATCAAACCACGGGACTGTCATTCAGATCTGATGTTCCATTTTGAAAATGAAAAGCTTCTGAAATCTGACATTTTGACCTCAAGGTCAAGGTCATCTTTATTGTCAAATATGCTTTATGTATAACATGCAGCACAGATTAAATTTATTCCTCTCAATCCTCAGTACAAACATTCTGTGCACTAAACACACACAGCTAAGATAACATAGCAACTACACTGTATTCATTCATTCATTCATCTTCCGAACCGCTTTATCCTCACTCGGGTCGCGGGGGATGCTGGAGCCTATCCCAGCTGCGGGGGACACCCTGAATCAGTTGCCAGCCAATCGTAGGGCACACGGAGACGAACAACCATCCACGCCCACACTCACACCTAGGGAAAATTTAGAGTGTTCCTTCAGCCTGCCATGCATTTTTTTGGGAATGTGGGAGGAAACCGGAGTACCCGGAGAAAACCCACGCAGGCCCGGGGGAGAACATGCAAACTCCACACAGGGAGGCCGGAGGTGGAATTGAACCGAGGGGACCGGCAAAGAATGGGAGTCTGGAGGGCCGAGAGAAGCCCTCCAGACTTCTGCACTGTGAAGTCGACGTGCTAACCCAGACATGGGCAAACTACGGCCCGCGGGCCGGATCCAGCCCGTTGGGCTTTTTAATCCGGCCCGCCGAAGGTTGGTGCACAACACAATTAAGGTTCGATATAAATGATTGCATTCATTTCATTTGGACTTGTAATGACAGGCATTTCAACGCCAGATGGCGCAGTTACTTGAAGTTGCAGAGCACAGGGAGGGAGGGGGAGATGATACGGAAGCCAGCAGTAGCGCCAACTCAAGCAACTCCCGCTCGATACGACGGAATAAGTGTGTCCGCGCCGCTATTTTCTGTCATTGGATCCAAAACAGCGACATGCAAGTGACTCTTTGTTGCAGTGAGTTTTACTGCAATTGCGAACGTTTTCACGTCCTGTCGATCATGGCATCTAAACGAAGAGGAAGAGTAATGGCCACGGTAGAGAAAGTGAAGTGTATCTGATTAAGCGGCGGGTTACAAAATACGAAACATTCAGGAGATGTTTGGAGTCTGAAAGACTGAAATCTACAAGACTTTGAAAACGAGGAAGTGATTTGTGCTCAGTCCGATTCTGGCTATTTCCATGCCCAGAGTGAATTGTGTTACGGGAGTGAACACCCCTCTTTTGGAATGGTTTGCCCCAGCAGCACGGGAAAGGCGTGCGCTTGTTTGTAAGGGCAGTATTGAATACAGCAGCACATAAACAACACTCTGATGTCCGGTGTCTTTCTTATGCACAAACCATACAGAAACAAATTGCTTGCGGCTCGACGGACAGTCGAGTAAATAAACGTTTCCTTGAATGGTTTGACTGCTATCGTGCTAAAAACTTTCCGCAAACTGGACCGCTAAAAGGGAGGAAGCTAGTCCCAGAGCGCTAAGTATGAGCATAGAAGACTTGAGCGTCCGTGTCTGGCTTCAAAGTTCGCTACGCGACATCAGCTGAGCAACGCTGTCATGTGTGGTGATCGAGGAGGTCAAGTCAGAGACAATGAGTGAGTCGAAAGAAAAGCAACCAGGTCTCTTACACGTCTCATTTTGGAGCAAATAGTCCTAACTTTGTTATATTTTGTCATATACCTGTACTGCTTGCTGCAGTTTTTGGACAATATATTGTTGCACTTTGTTGCTTGTGTTGTCACACATGTATGTTGCTCACATACTTGAACCTTCATACAGGACATATACCATAGTTGTTTCACCGTTCACATTAAAAAAAAGTATGGTAATACTTTTATGCTTTTGTTCTGTTGATGTTTGGTATGGACTGCGCAACGGAGCTTTCTGGAACGCCAAAGGTGTCAAAAAGGGCCGATTTAGCTAATGACCTATTGCTTTGGTCGTCTATGATAGCATAAACCTTGACCTTCTTGTCTGGATGTCCCTGTGGATACACGTAGGTGGGACATATTTTTGAACAGGAGCGACCCCAATTTAAGCTCCCACATATTTGAGTACAAGCTGAGATAGTTTCGACGGTTAATGTATCATTCTCCTCCTCCCCACCATGCTCCTCTCCATGCTCTCCACCCTGGCTCATAGGTTTACGTTGTATGTACTGTGCTGACCATGGAGCTGGACCTGCGTGTAATGCAGCAATATGTCTGTTGCTATTACACTCTGAACAAACTATTTCTACCTTACAATCTTTGGCTTGGTGGGAGGAAGAATCACAGCTTCGGAAACAAATGTTTTGTTCTTTGAGATATGCCTTGCGTTCGTCTAATGTCTTTTCTCTAAAACCCCTACACATCTTCAGGGAGTGTGGCTTCTGATGGATGGGACACTCTTTGCGCTCAAACTCACTGGACTTTAAGTGGTTTGTTTCTACAGTCTTATTTACTTCTGTTTTGTGGACGGTGACAGGACCTCTGGATTTGCCAAACCTTGAGTAGTTGTCATCGTGAATTGGTGGGGTTGACGTTGTAGCTGTTGGGATTGACTTGAAGCTGGGATCGTTTCTCATGTCGGCTTCCTCTTGTATGAAACGGCAGAAAAATGAAAATGGAGGGAAACTCACTTTGTGTCTCTTTTTGTATCTTGTCCCTTCTGACATCCACTTGTCTTGAAGACAATTTGGCAGCTTGTCAACAACTGGGGCAACGCCACGTGAAGTATCCAAATATCCTAGACCAGGTAGGTACCCAGCAGATTTGGCTGCGTCTATTTCGGAAAGAAGGTCGCCTAATTCTCTGAGTTTTTGAGGCTCTTTCATGGAAACCTTGTGAAAGTGTTCTAATCTGTCCAAGAGAGACTTCTCAATCGCTTCTGGGGTGCCATAGCACACTTGTAGCCGTTCCCATACTCTGCTGAGGCCCTCTGTTGGATTGTTGAGGTGGATGGAGCGTATGCGTTTGGCATGTTTGGAGGCAGCATGGAGCTGAACTCACCATCAACTGACTGTATGATAAAGTTCTCAGCTACACGGCCATTTGTCATGTTAACCCCTGAACATGTTTTAAGTGTATACGGCGCAACGGAGCTTTCTGGAACGCCAAAGGTGAAAAAAAAGGGCCGATTTAGCTAATGACCTATTGCTTTGGTCGTCTATGATAGCATAAACCTTGACCTTCTTGTCTGGATGTCCCTGTGGATACACGTAGGTGGGACATATTTTTGAACAGGAGCGACCCCCATTTAAGCTCCCACATATTTGAGTACAAGCTGAGATAGTTTCGACGGTTAATGTATCATTCTCCTCCTCCCCACCATGCTCCTCTCCATGCTCTCCACCCTGGCTCATAGGTTTACGTTGTATGTACTGTGCTGACCATGCCTAATTCTCTGAGTTTTTGAGGCTCTTTCATGGAAACCTTGTGAAAGTGTTCTAATCTGTCCAAGAGAGACTTCTCAATCGCTTCTGGGGTGCCATAGCACACTTGTAGCCGTTCCCATACTCTGCTGAGGCCCTCTGTTGGATTGTTGAGGTGGATGGAGCGTATGCGTTTGGCATGTTTGGAAGACTCTTCACCCAGCCACCGGGCGAGCAGGTCTAATTCTTCGCTTGGTCTAAGGCTTAGCCCTTCTATGGCATTGTTAAAGGACACCTTCCAAGCCCAGTAGTCCTCAGCTCTGTCTGTGAACTTTGTTAAACCATCTGTAACTAAACTCCTTTTCGCTAGATATTTAACAAGTCTGGCAAGGTCGTTGTCAGTAGATGGATGTGGGGCTGGGCTGACGGCACATGGAGACTGCTTGTTGGGTGTGAAGCGTCTGTCACCTGGTAGGTCCTCACCATGATGATCTGATGATGACTTCAGGTAGGCTTGTACCCATAAGCACTTGGATGAGCAGATGATGGGAATTGGTTTAATCCACGAGTGGTGAGTGTGGCTGGAATGTCGTCTTTACTGTATTGTTTTGCTTCTTCATGTTGTTTTTCTGCTTGCCATGGAGATGTTTCACCTTTTTCCTCCTCTTCGGCTACTGCTGCTTCAAACACGTTTGCTTCAGCAAGAGCAGCTTCTACCTCCCTTTCCTCTTTGAGAGCATCAAGTGTGGCAGTGAGTTCTGCTTGTTTGATCCTAATTTCAATTTCTTTCCGAGCAAACTCTGCTCTAGCACGTGCAGCTTCAGCCTTTGCACGGGCTTCAACTGCTGCCTTTACGAGTAAGCTGCTGGATCTGGTTGATGAGTTGGAGCAGATGGAGCGTACCTCCAGCTTGTCGTCCTCTGTGGAGTGCATTGTTGTACTTGACACCGAAGTCTGAGAGCCGCACACTTCCTCGTGCAATCGCCGTTTAGCGAGCCTTTTTACTGTTCCGCCCTCGCGCGTCCCGTTGCGGCTAGACAGACAGACAACTCCTTCAATGACCACACCGTTGATATTTCCAGCGATTTATTCGCCAGTGAGTCAAGAAGGTGTAAAACTGGAACAGACAGACATGAAAACACTTACACGTTGCAATGTAAAACGTGGTAAAACAATGTGCCCCACGATCTGACGTGACGAATGCGTTGCGACGCTAGTGTGGCTAACGCTAACGAGCTAATACGCTAATGTGCTAATCGCTGTGCATAAATGCTAAACAATAGAAACGCCCCACAAATGTAAATCCACGGTGAACACACCCCACGAACTAATAATATGGCATACATTTACATAAAATATTTACATACAGGCTGTGCTTGGCCTACGACACGAAGTTGCAGTCCATCGTTCGGAGGTTCCCCGTGCAACGTTAAACAGGAAGTGTCTCACTCCACAACGTCCGGTGTGCCCTTCACAATAACGAGTTAACCTTACAAAATAAAGCAGCTCTGTAGCTATAGAAAATAGGAAACAAATGTTAAATGGCTCTTCAGGAGCCAGAACAATATAATTTTTTTTATATGTACCGTATCTTGTCCTGACACGGCCCACCTGTCAAATTTAGAAATCAATGTGGCCCCCGAGCCAAAAAGTTTGGCCACCCCTGTGCTAACCACTGGACTACCGGGCCAAAAACTACACTGTATAAAAAGACATAATATGTAATCTGAACATTTATATAAACAATGGCATTTGTATAAAAAGAGGCTGTGAGATGGGTGGGTGGCAGTGGCGGATGCTGGTCTGTCAAGGAGGGGAAGCTCAATTTCGGCCTACATCATAAAATGTGTCTGTTTATTTATACGTTAATTCTACTGTCCGTTCCTTTTTTTTTTTAAATGACAAGGTTGCCTTCACCATAAGATCGGTGGCTCATTTCGCTGTCAATCAAAAAGAGATTCAGCCTCAGCGAGATCATCCAGTCATCATGAAGAAAATCTGAGCTTCTGCACGCCCACTGTCCATAGACTCCCAGAGACGTTGAGCGTCCTATGGGCGGGACAAGCATTTATCCAATGACTCGTCTCGTTTCAATGCATTGGGACAACGGGCTCTGAACTCTCTAGACAACCATGCAACTATAAATATTAACTATTTATAGCAAGAGGGATTGCTTTAGCTTACTCACAGTGGAATAACATTTAAGGCGTAGAAAAATAAGTAGTGTGTTTCCGGTAACATGAAATTTCAGCATAGGGTCGGTAGGTCGGACAACGTTTTTTTTAAATCTTTTTTTTTTGCCCCCCATCAAAAATGTAAACAAAATACCCATAAAACATAAAACAAGGAGACATTTTTACTATTATTGAAACCGTGAGAGTTGGGTACCCCCCGGCTGGGTGTCTCGTTACCTCTGCGTCCCGCGTCCTAGACGGCCCGTGGTGTTCGTCAAATAGTTCGCTGAATCTTTTCGATTGGATGCTATTTTCTTAATATTATGGTGCGAGCATGCGACTGCGACACACAAAACGCAGTTTAAACTGTTGTCGGAGATTGTGGCCGCCGCCACGATTCAATGTTGTTGACAGACGACAGGGCAAACCACGCGCACGCTCAACGTGAATGTCGCGAGAGTTTGCACCAATGTGAATGCCCTAAATTCATCTTTCCTATTATTATTTATTTTGTCTGTGGTTTTATTGTTCTTGTTTTGATTGTAAAGCGTCCTTGAGTGTTTTGAAAGGCGCTTATAAATGAAATGTATTATTATTATTTGTGGCATGTTATAACCACAGCCACAGGGTCAGTTTACGACGGCGTGACGTCACGGCCGTAAAAGTGTTCATATGAAAAGGTGACTACTGATAATAAACGGCAGTGATCACAGTCAGACTCCCCGCGTTTTATTAAACACAACAATGGCAACGAAGATGGAGCTTCCACTCTCGCCTCTTCCTCCGTTCCTCGCCCTGCCTGGCAAGCCGCCTGTCCCGTGGCCCCGCTGGTTGGAATCCTTCGAGACCTTTATTGAAGCCGTTGGGCCAGCCGACGAATATCGCGAGAGTTTGCACCGATGTAAACGCTCTAAATTAATCTTTCCTTTATTATTTATAATTTTGTCTGTGGTTTTAATAATAATAATAATAATAATAATCTTTATTTATAAGCGCCTTTCAAGACACCCAAGAACACTTTACAATAACAAAAAACACAAAACAATACAAAGCAATACGGGTTGAGCAGCAGCAGCCAAACGCGCAAGCGGTCACTCAACCCGGAGGAGTCTCTCTCTCTCTCTCTCTCTCTCTCTCTCTCTCTCTCTCTCTCTCTCACCTCCAGGACATCTCCACGGGTTTTATTGTTCTTGTTTTGATTGTAAAGCGTCCTTGAGTGTTTTGAAAGGCGCTTCTGAAATGAAATGTATTATTATTATTATTATTATTATTATTATTATTACACAAAAATGTAAAAGGTTTGAAAAAAAATGCCAACCGCAAAGTTTTTTTTCGAGGCAGAAATTCTCGGTCGGTCGGGTTACTGGAAACACACTACTTTTTTTTCTACGCCTAATTAGAATGTATACCTTACACCAGGCTAGTTACATTTTTCTTCTCATGTAGTGCATTATATAGTACCAGTGGTAAACTCTAAAAAATCATATTAATTTATAAATACACATTTATACTATAAACATAATTTCTACTACTATTATCCATATACCAGTATATATGAAATAGGGAAATGTGCATTATGCCATAACACGACACAAGGAGAATGACAATGTACACGCTGTACCATGTGCACATTATGAATTTTGATCGGAATACGTGCCATAGCACTCTTTGTTTTTCATGTTAACATTATCTATTATTGCCTGATACATTAACTCTATAACTATGACGAAGTTTTGTTTACATACTCGATATGAGGTGATCAGAACACACACGAAGTTGGTCGTAATTTTTCACATCAGAACGGTTGATACAAGCTAGCCACTGTCTTCTATGTCGCTCACTTTTCTTTTCTGACGCCTCTCCTTGGCCTTTCGTAACTCTAGGAATGCGATAAAAACTATTTTTATCCCTCCCACCTCGGTTGTGACAGTTGACAATAGCACATGTCAGCGGCATTTCCTTGGATGAATGAACATTCACAATAGGCTTCGTGTATGGCCCTCCAATATGGCCGCCGGTAGTGCATTGTGGGTAATTGCGAAAAGGACGGAACCCTCTATTTTAACTTGAATCCAGAACACCGGCAGAGTTGTTGTCCCGAACGTACTTTTAAGGCCGCCGTCATTTGCGATTTCCAGCAGTTTATTTTACTCATTTAGCAAGCTCCGGCGTTTTGTTTTTAGCCGTAATCAGTCACGTGACGGAGAAGCGTGGTTTGACGTGCGTCAAGAGTGACACACGCGGATGTAACGGAGAATCAGGAAATTTTTCAAAATAAAATATCTTTCGTATTCCAAAATAAAAACAACGGAATTAGTGTAAGTTCTTATTGTGCGGCCCGGCACCAAATGCCTTGCGGACCGGTACCAGTCCGCGGACCGGCGGTCGGGGACCCCTGATTTAAAAAATCTACTTAAGTTATCACTCATCCAGACCAAGTCTAGGGGACACTTGGGCACCCCACGTATCCAACCAGTCTACTCTCATTCAGATCTAATGTTCCATTTCAAAATAAAAGGCTGATGAAATCTGACATGTTGACCTTTTCACCAGATTTTTAAAAAATCATTAAAAATACATTTTAGTAATACTTAACCAGACCAGGTCTAGAGCACATTGGACCACCCCATGTATCCAACAACACTACTTTTATTCAGATCTAATGTTGCATTGCAATTTAATTCCTTGGGTGGAATTCCCAAGGTGGCGTTGTAAAAGTCAAGTCAAGTCAAGTCAACTGTATTTATAGAGCACTTTCAAACAGCCATCGCCGCATACAAAGTGCTGTACATGGAGCAATTTAACATATACAATAAACAGTAAAACAAATCGGTAATAAAGACAGTAGAAAGCACCAAACAGTAAAACCAAGAACAAATTTAAGTCATGCTGAGTCGAAAGCCAGAGAATACAAGTGAGTTTTGAGGAGGGTTTTGAAGATGGGCAGTGAGGAGGCTTGACGAATGTTCGGTGGGAGGTCATTCCAGAGAGAGGGACCAGCAATAGAAAAGGCTCGATCCCCTCTCAGCCTCAGTTTAGTTCTTGGTACTTCTAATAATGTCTGGTCCGCAGACCTGAGGCACCGGGCAGGTGCGTAGGGGCGGATGAGCTCGGAGAGGTAAGGTGGCGTGAGATTATTTAGAGATTTGAAAACAAATAAGAGGATCTTGAAAATAACTCTAAAATGTATGGGGAGCCAGTGAAGGGATGCCAGAGTAGGAGTGCTCCCTCTTACGAGTACCAGTCAAGAGGCGAGCAGCGGCATTCTGGACCAGCTGAAGCCGCTTAATGGAGGACTGGCTGACTCCAAAGTAAAGGGCATTGCAGTAATCGAGCCGGGATGTGACAAAGGCGTGAATTACTGTCTCAAAGTGTTCATGAGAGAGGAGAGGTTTTATTTTGGCCAGCTGTCTAAGGTGAAAGAAGCTGGATTTAACAACGGCACCAATTTGCCGATCAAATTTGAAATCACTGTCCAGTTTAAGGCCCAAGTTTGAGACTGTTGACTTAAGATAAGGAGACAGGGGCCCAAGTCTACAGGATGGGATGTACAAGGGCCACTGGGACCAAATAGTATCACCTCTGTCTTCTTTTCATTGAATTTCAAGAAATTTTGTGCCATCCAGGTTTTTATTTCTTCCAGGCAGGACAGGAGTGGCTTTAATGAGAAGGCGTCTTTTTTGCTCAGTGGGACATAGATCTGGCAGTCATCTGCATAGCAGTGGAAGGGAATGCCATGTTTCCTTAAGATGGAACCCAGTGGGAGCAGATACAGCGAGAACAGCAGAGGCCCCAGAATTGAGCCCTGTGGAACACCACATGACAGGGGAGCAGTGCGTGACTCAGAGCAGCCAAGGCTGACACAAAAGGTTCTGTCAGCTAAATAGGACCTAAACCACTCAAGAGCACTACCGCCAATGCCCACCAAGTGCTGCAAACGAGTCAACAGAATACTGTTGTCCACTGTATCAAATGCTGCAGTTAAGTCCAATAAAACTAGACACACGTGGTCTCCATTGTCATTTGCCAGGAGGATGTCATTAGAAACGCGTAACAGGGCTGACTCCGTGCTATGCATCGTCTTGAAACCTGACTGGAAGACCTCCAAGATGTTATGTTCATCCAAGAAAATTTCCAGAATTTTTCAAATGAAAGGCAGTTTGGAAATGGGCCTGAAGCTTGACAGCACATCAGGATCAAGACCAGGTTTCTTGATCAAGGGTTGGACCACAGCATGTTTAAACTGTTGGGGAACTATACCAGAAGAGAGGCTGCTGTTGATGATATCCAAGACCGATGCACCAACACTCGGGAGAACCTCCTGAAAGAAATGCGGGGGAAGAGAGTCGCAAGGGGAGCCAGATGGCTTCGTCTGGCGAACTATATCCTCCAAAAGCTTCAAAGACACAGTTTCAAAAGAATTTAGCACAGCTGAACATGGAACATGGACAGAGGGGTCAGATGCGGTATTTGAGACCGCAGTCCTAGCTGTAGAGACCTTATCAATGAAAAACTGAAGGAACCTGTTGCACATCTCGGGTGAAGAATCCGAGCAAGTCGGCAGAGGGGGTTTGAGTACCGAATCTATCGTTTTAAATAGTGCGTGTGGGTTGTGACGGTTAGCTTGAATAAGGTCCGACAGATATTCTCTTTTGGCCTCTTTTACTGTGAGCTGGTAGTTGCGCCAGCAGTCTTTCCAAATTTGATAAGAGACATGCAATTTGTCTTTTTTCCACTTGCGTTCGGCTTTGCGACACCCCTGCCTAGCTGCGCGAGTTTTGTCGTTAAACCAAGGCTTGGGTTTAGGTTTTGGAAGCACAGTTTTTGAAGGAGCCACCAAATCCAGGATGGCACGACATGATGAGTTGAACCAAGAGGCGAGTTCCTCTGTGTTAGACGAGGGTACGCAAAGGTTAGTAGATCTGCCATGGTCATATGTAGAATATCCAGCTTTAACAAAATATTTTACTGTCCTTTCATTGTCATAACATTAATAATAAAACAATAGTCTCACACGGATATTAATTTAACAAAAAAATGTCACTTCAGTCTTAGTTTTGTTCCTCATAATTTTCTTCTCCATTAACACGTAAACTCAGTCAATTTTGCAGATAAATTCTCTCTTCATACAGCTGTTTGTGTTTTACTGTGTCCATATAAGCTCTGACATCTCAGCATCTTCATCAGACATTGAAATATATACGTGCGAGCTTTGCACACTGTTATCTTTTACTTGTGTCCTCACCGTCTCCAGCTCCAGAACGCAATCGTAACACCTCACAGTCCAGTGATTTCAACCACAGCAGTGAAACACAGATGAATGAAAGGGATGTCATTGCTTGCTTATTGGGCTGGGTCTTCATTCCATCCCATTTCAGCAGCAAATAGCTTCGCTGGCTCTCACGCTTGTAACTGAGCACAACTGCTGCACACACAAAAAAATGAATTGGTAAAGATAAAAACACCCGCCTCTCATTTTTTGTGCAAAATGTTAGTCATATTTAGCACATGCTAATTGGCTCTGTGAAAAATGAAAACTATACATTTTCATGAAATAAAAACAAAACTACCAGACATTCTTAATCATCATGTTAGTACAAACTTCAAACTGATATACGGAGATTTTAAACATGGTCATACGTTACCCTGTCGTTCAACTCAATTTTTTATGGAATGAGCGAACAGACTTGAAGTTATGCTGCTTCAGGGTGACAAAAGAAAAACGTGGTCGTAAACTCAGCTTGTTTGGTATGTGATGCAGCTTATAAAATTATACATTAATTATTATTTGCTAGGGCGGCCCGGTAGTCCAGTGGTTAGCACGTTGACTTCACAGTGCTGAGGTACCGGGTTCAATTCCAGCTCCGGCCTCCCTGTGTGGAGTTTGCGTGGGTTTTCTCCGGGCACTCCGGTTTCCTCCCACATTCCAAAAAAAACATGCATGGCAGGCCGATTGAACACTCCAAATTGTCCCTAGGTGTGAATGTGAGCGTGGATGGTTGTTCGTTTCTGTGTGCCCTGCGATTGGCTGGCGACCGATTCAGGGTGTCCCCCGCCTACTGCCCGAAGGCAGCTGGGATAGGCTCCAGCACCCCCCGCGACCCTAGTGTGGATCAAGCGGTTCGGATAATGGATGGATGGATGGATATTATTTGCTAAAACCAAAACGTTTATCAGTTTGAACATTAAATATTTTGTCTTTGTCATGTATTCAATTAAGTGGAGGTTGAACATGATGTGCAAATCATCGGATTCTGTTTTTATTGATGTGTAATACAATGTCCCAACTTCATTGGAATTGAGTTTGCACATGATGAACGAACAATTGGTCCCTCGCCGTTCAAGCCAGAGGGCAGCCATCTTATGTTGCTACTACAGTACTATATAGCTCCCGCGACGCCTAGTGGACAGGTGGGATAACAACAGGTTAGAATGGCTATGTAACAGGGACATTACCAAAACAATAATAAACAGATCTACATCCCTCCTTTTAATTAATTTTTTTGTTTTGTTTTGTTTGTTTGTTTGTTTGTTTGTTTGTTTGGTTGGTTTTAGCACACAAAAAGGCTAATAAATGGCAGATTCAAATTATCAGCTAACTTACCATTACATGGGCAATTACAACTTATTCACCAACATTTTCAGGAACAGAAAAAGAATCTCACTCAAAATATTTCCGATTCGGTTTTGATACTCTGCCGCTTCTGGTACGATACACATCAGCATTGTTTTGTACTGGGCCTGTATCTACTTTCTCAGCTTGGTTGTTGGTTTCTTGTTCATTCCGGGTTTTGTCCTTTGTTGGTGTAATAATATCAGTGTGCTGGTGAAAAAAGTCCGAGCGTCGACTCCCCAATGCTAAGCAGCTTTTCCCTCGTGTAAGTAAGCCGCGCAGGGTCGCCAAAAACTAACGAAAATGCAAAAAACAGGGACAATACTAGGGAGCGTGTAACCGAGGCTGCCATACCTGTCGGCGCCTGATGACAGGTATGCAACTCCAAGTTGCAGCCGGTGTTGATGTACAGTAGTTGTCTCAACCGTCACACAGTGCACCTAGCTTTCCTCTATTATAAATGTGAGTTTCATTAAAAGCACATTTTTATTAAAAGCATAAGCATTCTTCATTGCAAGCATAATCAATTCATCACTACTAATATGCAAATGTATGCTAACTAAAAACAAGCAACCTAATATTTCCCTTGTTTTTTCCACTCATATCATCACACAGAACCTTCCTGTCGGACTTTATTCAGTGGACTCATGTTGTATATGTAAACGGAGTTATATTCATAGAAACAATATAGGAAAAGAGGGTTAAAATCATCTATCACATTTTGATATTGAAGTGAAATCATGTCTACATTAGCCGAGCCGTTTTTTTACATCAGAACCTTTACCATCCAAAAGTAACAGCAGAGGGTACATTCCATTCACTTTAGACGTCGAGGGCGTACTAATCGTAGTGATAAACCGGATCAGTGTGCGAGGCCCTCATGGCGTGGTTGAACAGCACCGTTCACCACATATCGCACTCGCTCCATTGGCCTCAGCCAAGAGCACATCCACCGCTGTGCGGTCCCGGTGCGCCATCAGAGAGGTGACTGTCAATTGTTTTACTTCCAATAGCCAAAACGGCTTCCTTTGTATAATTTGCAAGCTTCTGGACACCGTAGTGGAGGCAGTTGATCCCGTCAGCAACCTGGTTAACCAATTTATACCCACCCAGTACGCCTCGAGGAACTCCAATTGCACCAATGTAGATGGAATCTCAAATATCCTCTGCTGTGAACGGAAGCATAGTCATGAGTAAAAGTAGCTTCTCAATTGTTTTCCAATTATTTTCTGCGCTAACTATTATTCCCCCTCTTTTTCTATTTTTGTTTCTTAAAAAGAAAAAGAAAAACTCTGCCGCGATAATTGATAATTGTTAAAAATATACTTCTGTATTCAATAGAAACCCGATTCACATTAAAGAACAAAAGAAAGAAATAGAGTAACACTCACAGCGAAGAATAACTATATCAACATAGATTTTTAGACCGAAACAGAAGAGAACCGAAACACAATACAATATGAAACAAAAATGAAGTACCGGTAAACAATAAAAATTTGCGTCTAATTATTATTATTTTTTTTTAATCAAATGAATGCACCGTTTGAACTATTTCACCATTGTGAAAACAAAATCAAACAAATCAATAAACGATAAGAAATTCACATTCAGTTCAGCAACATTAATTCAGCAGCACAATAGACAATACATAAAAATCTTATACCTCCAAAATAAAATGAATACAAGCTTTTGTGCTTTTTGAAAAAAAAAAAATATGAGATTGAAAAGATCAAATAGATATAAAACACTTTCCCATCCAAAACAAAAATGTATAAAACAATTCTCCAACATTTTTGTTTTTTTTTTAGATCGTCTAGATCACTGGTGTCAAACTCGAAGTCTGGGGGCCAGATCCGGCCCGCAAAAGCAAATCAAGCGCGTCAACTTCCATGATCCTTGCTAAAATTAATACCGAAATGTCAAATTTTTATGTATAACAAATAATGTCGAGGTTCTGCGATAATCGTGTAATCCTGTTAACACTCACTCAAGCAATAATTGAACAAACTATCATAGTTAATTTGACTGATTTAAAAATTGATCATCTATAAATACAGTTGAGTTGTACAAGTATTTAATTAAATTTCACCATCGTACCGGCCCAACGAAGAAAGATGCAACCCCCTTGGCAAAGATGAGTTTGACACCCCTGGTCCAGATCTGTTAGCAAAATGTAGGTTCTTATTCAAATAATATTTCACATGTGCTAAAGGAGAACACATATACCAGAAAAATAAGATCAGTGCAGTTGTCTAGATGTTAGCGTGATCATACAGTATAACAGAAAATGGGGACACGTAATCATCGATATTCTAGCATGTCGACAGAAACACAGATGACCTTTTTACAATGTACGTCAATCGATGTGGTCAGCAACACTTCAGAGAGTTACAATGTTTCCTTTTCATGCTCTATGGCAATCTCCATTCTTCTTTTCTTTTGTTTTCCAAGTTACTTGCATATATTCAGCCAAATGAGTTAATACAACCAAATAATATGATTACATACATACATATACCTTTTTTACAAATTATACATGTAATTTCACAAATTATATAAACAAATTAGCTTTGTATATTTTAACTAAATCTATGCAAAGTTCGCAGGGCCTGTGTGTTTCATTCATGCATTTTTTCAACTAAATTTAAACCATAGAATTAATGCTCCCCACCAATCCTGCAGATTGGACGGCAGGAGCAACGGTGTCTCTAATTAATATGAAGCATGCATTCAATCTCATCAATTACTCTGTTCACACAATGTGTTCTCGACATAGGTTAAAACAGTAGGTTGTATAATATTCCCCAACCAGAGACACCATTCCCCCTGCCAACGTGTGAGGTATTCCATGACGTAAAAAGAATTTTAGGCAAAATGGGTTCACTGTCAATGCTGACATAAACCCCATCTTGCAATGTAGTCCCATCTTATCTTTGTTTAGTGATTGGAATTTGTTGCCGCAGATTAAATAGAATTCAATTTGTAACATGTTATCCCGTTGCTTACAGTCAGTAATTTGTAACATGTTATCCCGTCGCTACAGTCAGTAAATTCTCCCTCCAAAAATTTAGAAGCTGCATCTTTTGTTATTTTATTATCAGCGCTTGTTGTGTGCGCTGTGCACTTATGTATCACAATTTGATGTGGTAGCTGAACAGCATTTGTTTTTCAGATTTGTGATTATTTTTCTTTTCTTCAGCCAATTCCTGACAATTTGTTTATATGTCAAACAAACAAACAGACAGACAAACAAACACCCAATAGGAAGCGGTAATGTTACAGGGTTAAATACCTGTTCATCTTTCAGTGTTAAATTGTATCGAGAATACAAGCCATGCGAGATTAATGTCTAGTGGGTGACAAAAACATCGTGTTATAGTGTGCACCAGCAGCTCATTCATTCTCTTTTTTTTTTTTCAACACTCTTTCAACATGCAGAGCTTGTCCCATGCACTGTTCAAGGTCTCCAGGTGGATTATCTAGCCAATGTCTACCCACGCATTGTCGAACAGAATCATTCGAGTAAACGTGGAGAGCATTCTTCAAAAACAAAGTGTATGCAGAAAAGCGGTCAAGACTGCTTTTTTCTCCCCCCCTGTGATTGAGAGGAGAGAAATTGCAGCACGCAAAGAGCACATCTGGATCGGCTTCCAACTCTTTTCTCCGAGCCTGACCCATTATGCCTCAAATAAAATACCGAAATTAATCCCAAAACAAGTCCAACGTAGGAGTCACTCAAACAGTCCTCTATTAAGTACGGGACAATGCCCAAAAACTTTACAACTAGTCTTTTGGTCAGGAATCAATCAGCCACACTCGCAGTCTTTCGCAGCCTCTCACAGCCTTTCACACCCACACAATCGCATGCGCATTCACTCTTTTATTGTTTTTAAATGTGAAAATTTGCTTAATGTTATTTATTTTGTGGAATAGTAGTGAGTGAACCCTTTTTCTCTCTTTTTATCGGCGCCCAAGTTATTACGTACTTAGAAAATGTTTAACTTCCTCGTCCCGCACACCCGGACCGTAGAAACCTTAATAATCTTTTGGATATATCAAAGTTATTTTAAAGTATTTAAATCAACCGTAGTTTATACTTTCTTGGCGAGTGCGGATCATTTTCTTTGTGTAACCTATAGGATTTGTCTTTCATTTCTCTTTATTTCCGGGCCAACGCCCTTTTAGCGCGCTCGGTACCACTCAATTCCTTATTCCTTTTGCTTCCGGATTTAGTTTTTAACAATTTATAACCTATTTTTAGCGTTATTCCTTTTTCCGAGTAATTAAAATGCAATACCTGGATGCCTAGGTCAGCCTGGATCAGTGGGAATCGTCGTCCGGGAGATCGACCGGAGCCGGAGGAGGAAGCCCGTTCTCCTTTCAAGGGGGAGACACTGTCGACAGATTCTTGGAGTCCTCGGTCCAGCGGCGGTCGGTCGCCCAGTCGAGACTCCCGGGTTTCGGCACCAATAAAATGTTGGGTCTAAAAGGCCCGGCCGACCCAAGAAAAGAACAGGCAGCGCACACGGAAATAAAGTTTTAGACTGCTGCAGCAGGGAAGAACAGGGAGGGCACGAAGTTTCAGTGCCTCGGCTCACAAGATCTCCTGTTGGTTCTCCGCTGCAGAGTGCTTTTATTTTGAAAAGTCACAGAATAGAGCATGCGCAGTGCAAACAATGGAAAAGTACTGGTGTGGTGTGCTGTTGGCTCGTAAATCATATGGTGTGTGCGTGCGTGTTCTGGGTGCGATGAGATGTGTGAGTGGCAGATAGTGTGTGAGGAAAACTTTATGCGAACACAGAAAAACAAAGTATGCAAGTTAAATAGAAACCATCAAATAAAACAATAGGCTATTGAGAAATACACACAAATATAAGAGCTTACTTTACAACAATGTTTAAGTACTTTCATTGTGAACCATTTGACATTTCATGAAATTACTTCACACTTGGCCTTTAAAGCTTTTGCTTACTTGACTTTAATCGGCATAGCTCTGGAAGCACATGTACGGAACTCAGTGTCGTAACATCGGGGAGAACACACATTACTTTCGGTTCCCTCACCCAAAGCTGTCCCCCTAGCAACAACTCAATCTAACAAGACTATTGTTACAGTTGGGTTGGATAGCCGCAGTGCTGTAGTTATCCCCAGTCCTACAGCCCTCACGGGATAACAAGGATTCAATTTTTAATCATTTTATTTAAACGGTCGAAAATGTCAACATGTTTGGCGTTCAGGCCAACTTGTCGGAACCCAGGTCATATTTTCCCTTTTTTCGGAGGCCTTTTATTCCCAAATGCAACATCGGATTTGAACGAGGGTGGTCAGGTTGGATAGCCGGAGTGCTGTAGTTATCGCCAGACCTAAAGACTCACAAGGATTCAATTTTTACGATTTTTTTTCAAAACGGTCGAAAATGTCAACATGTGCCCACGTCACCTGCTGGTGAACATGAATCCGCACGCGTGTCAGCAATATTTTTTTGTTATCAACACAAACAATACACATTACCAAGGGAGACAGAAATCAGTATCGAGGTGTGAAGATGCCCCTAACCAAGATTTAATAACACTTGTAGCCGAGTAATTAATTTACAAGATAATTTTGGTCTCAGAATGCAAAACCATCCATCCATCCATCTTCTACCGCATATCCGGGGCCGGGTCGCAGGGGCAGTAGCTTTAGCAGGGAAACCCAAACTTCCCTCTCCCCGGCCACTTCTTCCAGCTCTCCCCGGGGGATCCCGAGGCGTTCCCAGGCCATCTGCGTGACATAGTCTCTCCAGCGTGTCCTGGGTCGTCCTCTGGGTCTCCGCCCAGTGGGACATGCCCGGAACACCTCACTAGGGAGGCGCTCAGGAGGCACCCGGATGCCTCCATAAAAGTTATAAACAGAATCGGCGACAAAGAGCAGCCTTGGCGTAGTCCCACCCTCACTGGAAACGATTCCGACTTACTGCCGGTAATGCGAACCAAACTCTTGCATCGGTGGTATAGTGACCGAACAGCCCGTATCAGGGGGCTCGGTACCCCATACCCACGAAGCACCCCCCACAGAACTCCCCGAGGGACACGGTCAAACGCCTTCTCCAAGTCCACAAAACACATGTAGACTGGTTGGGCGAATTCCCACATACCCTCGAGGACCCTGCCAAGGGTGTAGAGCTGGTCCACTGTTCCACGGCCGGGACGAAAACCAGACTGCTCCTCCTCAATCTGAGGCTCGACTTCCTGACGGAACCTCCTCTCCAGCACCCCTGAATAGACCTTACCAGCGAGGCTGAGGAGTGTGATCCCTCTGTAGTTGGAACACACCCTCCGGTCCCCCTTTTTAAAAAGAGGGACCACCACCCCGGTCTGTCAATCCAGAGGCACTGTCCCCGATGACCACGCGATGTTGCAGAGGCGTGTCAGCCAGGACAGCCCCACAACATCCAGAGGCTTGAGGAACTCCGGGCGGATCTCATCCACCCCTGGGGCCTTGCCACGAGGAGCTTTTTAACCACATCGGTGACTTCAACCACAGAGATAGGAGAGCCCACATCAGAGTCCCCAGACTCTGCTTCCTCCAAGGAAGGCGTGCTGGTGGAGTTGAGGAGGTCTTCGAAATACTCCGCCCACCGGCTCACAACGTCCCGAGTCGAGGTCAACAGCGCCCCACTCCCACTGTACACAGTGTTAGTGGTGCACTGTTTCCCCCTCCTGAGATGTCGGATGGTGTACCAGAATTTCCTCGAAGCCGCTCGAAAGTCGGCTTCCATGGCCTCACCGAACTCTTCCCACGCCCGAGTTTTTGCCTCGGCGACCACCAAAGCTGCATTCCGCTTGGCCAGTCGATACCCGTCAGCTGCCTCTGGGGTCCCACAGGCCATAAAGGCCTGATAGGACTCCTTCTTCAGCTTGACGGCATCCCTTACTGCTGGTGTCCACCAGCGAGTACGGGGGTTGCCGCCACGACAGGCACCAACTACCTTACGGCCACAACTCAGATTGGCCGCCTCAACAATAGAGGCGCGGAACACGGTCCACTCGGACTCAATGTCCCCCGCCTCCCTCGGGACATGGGAAAAGCTCTGTCGGAGGTGGGAGTTGAAACTCCTTCTGACAGGGGATTCCGCCAGACGCTCCCAACGAACCCTCACAATACGTTTGGGTCTGCCAGGACGGACCGGCATCTTCCCCCACCATCGGAGCCTGCTCACCACCAGGTGGTGATCAGTTGACAGCTCCGCCCCTCTCTTCACCAGAGTGTCCAAAACATGCGGCCGCAAATCCGATGATACAACCACAAAGTCAATCATCGAACTGCGGCCAAGGGTGTCCTGGTGCCAAGTGCACATATGGACACCCTTATGTATGAACAAGGTGTTCGTTATGGACAATCCGTGATGAGCACAGAAGTCCAATAACGAAACACCACTCGAGTTCTGCCAATGCAGCCAGACCTAAAACAGTTTCCCAGGACCCAGATGGGGGACAGGAGGAGGAGCTACAAGGCAGGCTGGTACCATGTCCACCCCTGGCTTGAATATTCTCAACAGATGGACTCGGCGTAGTGTTACGCTTGCAGACATTTTAGCCCTCCTAATGGCCAAGACACAGTCTTTGACTCACCAGTTGGTTTCAAAAACTGGAAGAAAGCATCTTACAAAACAGGAGGGTTTACATTGCATGCAAGATCTGAGCGCCACAAGCAAGCCATGGTTGTATGGAAGGACTATCAGAGCGCTGTAGCAGCTGATGCAACACTCGTCGTTGCCTTAAATAAGGAGCAATCCAGACACTTCAAAGAAAATCGAGAATACATAAAAACAATATGGGAGGTGCTATTACTGACTGCCACTCAAAACATAGCTCAAAGAGGTCATGATGAGTCTGCAGACTCGGATAACAAAGGGAATTTTAAAGCAATTTTTGACACAATTGCAAACCATGAAATAGCTGTTAAGAAAAGGTTGACATCCATTCCTAATGCAAAATACACAAGCAAAATTATTCAGAATGAGGTTCTGGATTGTTTAGCAGACATGGTTCGAACTGAAATTGCAGAAGAAGTGAAAAACAGTGAAGTTTTCAGCATCATAGCAGACGAAACAAAAGATGTCAAGAAAAAAGAACAGATCTCCATTGTACTAAGGTACCGGTACGACTACAATGGAGCTATCCAGGAAAGTTTCCTCCATTTTGAATCCACAGAGAAGCTCGATGCAGCAGAGGTTAGTGAGAAAATAATCCACATATTGGAAAGTTATGGTCTAGAGTACAAAAAGAACCTTATAGGCCAAGCTTATGACGGGGCTTCTGTCATTCGTGGGAACACATTCCGGGTAACAGGCGAGAATCAGAGAGAGAGCAAAATATGCCTTCTACATCCATTGCACCACCTACTGTCTAAATTTGGTTCTTGTAGATACAGTCAAAGCTATTCCTGAGGTAGAGCAGTTATTCTATTTACTAGAAAAACTGTATGTGTTCACATCTGGATCAGCTGTCCATCCTAAATGGCTTGCCATACAAAGAGATATGTATGAAGGTGCACCAAGAGAGCTCCAGCGTTGAAGTGACACTCGTTGGGCATGTTGATTTATAGCTCTACGGAACATCATGGATCGCTGCCTGCCCTTAAGCGACTCCTGCAAGAGATTGCCGAAGAACTTCATGGTGAAAGATCTATTGAGGCTCAAGGTCTGCTAGGCTAGCACAGATACATTTTGAATTCACAGTGCATCTTGTTGTGCTTTGTAAAGTGTTTGGAGAAACAAAACTCTCTGATATGCTGCAGTCTTCAACACTTGACATTTCAAAAGCTGTAGATTTAGTTGAAGCATTAGTTAAGAGAATGAGTGATTTCAGGCACGGGTCGTTTTTTGATGATGTGTGGGATGAAGTGTTGAATGTTTTTGGGCAGTGTGATCCAACACCACCAGCTGAAAAACGACCAAAAACACTCAGCTCAAAACTCAGCCAGCACTGTGTACTTACCACTCTTGGGCAGAGAGAGCCAGAAAGAGATAAGGACTGGTTCCGTACAAACTTTTTCTACCCGGTCATTGATCTTATGCTCAGTGAGCTTGGAAGACGATTTTCAAGTAAAAACTGTGAAATCATGAAGAGCATTCCAGCTCTAAATCCCCAAAAAGATACATTCCTCAAAGAGAAGGATTCTTTTTTCATTTGCAGAACTGTATAATTCAAATATTGATGACCTGGGGCATGAACTACATCAGTTCAAAAGAATCTTGGAAAGAAAATCCAGGCTGGGATGCAGAGACCCTCGAGTACAGTGCAGCTCGTACAGTTTATTGAACCATACAAAGACGTTTTTTTAGCTCTACAGACTCTGTAAAATAGCTGTTGCAATCCCAGTGAGCACTGCTGTTTGCAAATGGAGTTTTTCAACAATAAAGCTGGTGAAAACACCTCTGGTCCACCATGAAAAAGGATAGACTAGGTAATCTTGGGGTACTGAGCATTGAGTCTAGGAGGGCAAAAGCACTAAATCTTGACTCATTTGTTGATCGTTTTGCCAAAAATCATAAAAATCGCAGAATACGGTTACTGTAAGGGTAGGGCAGCTTAAGAATGTGATTAATATAGTGTTCCCCCTCATCACTGTAATGTTATGACGGCAATGTTTTCAAAGTTTGATGAAATAAAAAGTCAAATAAGTCTTTTTTGCTCTGGGTTGAATGTGCCCCCCTATCATAATCCCTGGCCCTGGCCCGGCCCCCTCAGTGAAATTGATCTAGAACCACCACTGAACCACTGCTCCACACCACTTCGGCGAGCACTGCTGAAAAATTGTTAGTTCAAGAAAACTCTATTTGCATGGAGGAAAAATAGTGTTAGCAGAGTCGCTTCACAGCGCGTGCAGACTAGCATCCTTCTAACATCCAAGAATGACACGGTGAGAGAGGCGTTTCCTTCAGCCATGTACAGTATCGGCGTGTTTTATACAGGTGGAGAGAAGAGAAAAAGAAAAGGCGTGCCCTTTTTATCGGGCTGACAACGTCACTCACCATGAACAAAAGTAGAGTTTTTTTGCCCTCTACTGGCTCAGTCGTAAAAGGCAAGCATACAATCTGAACAGTCCCTAACAAAGATTGAATAAAACACTTGGAGCCGAGTAATAAATTGACATGGTAATTTTGGTCTTAGAATGAAAAACCAATGAAAAGAAAACACTGGATTGCGCCCGTGGTTCGATCCCACGCAGGGATGGAGAAGATGCGAATTCTGCGTCAGAATTGATTCTTGAAGTAACCACTGAGGTACACCAGTGCGGCTCCCAGCGCTGAAAAATGGTTGGTTAAAGAAAACTCTATTTGCAGGGAGGAAACTAAAGGACACCGTGGACGACAAAGAGGTTTGAACGGCACTTTCAGCCAACACTCGCCGCCCCCACGTCACCTGGTGGTGAACATGAATCCGCACATATGTCAGCAATTTTTATCAACATAATACACATTAGTGAGAGAGAAATCAGTATCGAGGTGACAAGATGTCCCGAACCAAGATTTAATAAAACACTTGTGGCAGAGTAATAAATTAACAAGGTAATTTTGGTCTCAGAATGAAAAAAAAACAATGAAAAGAAAACACTTGATTGCGCCCGTGGTTCGATCCCACGTAGGGATGAAGAGGCGAATTCTGCGTCAGAATTGATTCTTGATCAAGTAACCACTGATCCACACAAGTGCGGCTACCACCGCTGAAAAATTGTTAAAGAAAACTTTATTTGCAGGGAGGGAAAAACAAAAATAAGGACACATTGCGCCCGTGGTTCGATCCCACGTAGGGATGGAGAAGAGGCGAATTATGGGGTAGAATCGATTCTCGGTGAAGTAACCACTGAGCTACACCAGCTAGCCAGCCTGAGAAATTGTTAAAAAAAAAAAAACTATTTGCAGGGAGGCAAAATACAAAAAATAACGCCAGCGAGCGGCGTTGGCCACCTTCAAAATAAAAGTGTACTTTTCTACCCTCAATAAATATGTTTAAAATGAATTGGATCAAATAATTTTTGGGTAATCCCTCATGTATGTGGAACTTCATTCCTAACTCAGGAATGAAAATGGCTCGTGATGAAAAAAAATCTTAAAATCAGCCAGTGGTCTGGGAGCCGCAGGCCCCCAGTGGGGTCCAGGGCCAAAGCCCCCGGAAGCTGATGGGTTTAGAGATTTTAAAGCCTGAAAACCATGAATTTTATCAACAAAACTTTACAATTTGTTGAAATACCATTTCATATTGCGGTCGGCAAAGGTAATGGCTCCAGAAGCGAAGGAGATGGGGGGAAGGAAGGGTGCAGGGTCAAGTGGCCCGGGGAGGAAAATGTGGAGGCAGGCTGGGCAGGGAGGCAGGCACTGGAACAAGACAAACAAGAACAATTGAGTATGCACAAAAAAATATAAAAATGGCAAGCGTGGACGCGAGCAAAGGCCTCGATACCACTCATCATGCGAGAATCATCTGGCACCCGCTTGCAGATCAGCAGAAGGTGATTGCTGATCAGCTGCAGGTGTGGGAGCACCCTCCGGCCCAGCCTGGTAATTAAAGGGAAAAAGACACAGAAGGTCCCTGGAAGTGGACTCACCAAAATAAAAGCACAGAAAGAAGAGGGTCTGTGATGATACATCACACCCCATTTGCTTACAAAATTGGCACTTAATACTAAACATGCTAAAGATGAAGTGTATTCAATGTCCATACCGCTTGAAACTTTCACAGAAAAAAAATCCCAAGATTGCTCACTATTCTTTGTGTCACATTGCGAGGTGGTGGTGGACCCCAAAGAGCAGGCATGAGGGAGGAGCAGGGTGTACTTGACGAATTGTATTTAATAAAACACAGAAAACTAAGTCCAAAACAAAGTTCAAAGTATCAAACAAAACACATGGCTGAAGATAAAAACTCTAACAGAAACATGATCGAAACAAACCTGACAGCAGCAGACAAACGGCAACAAACAAACATGACAGTAGCCAAAAAGCAACAATGAGTCATATGTGATAAAAAGCTGTTGGTCATTTGGCAATTAGTATAAAAGGATTCCCTCCCGACCACTGAGTGGTCATTGTCAATGACCCGACACTGAGTGGTCGGGAGGGAATCCTTTTATACTAATTGCCAAATGACCAACAGGTGTGCAGCTGCCGGGAAAAGCCCCACAGTGCCACCTGTTGGTCACAAACCGAAACATGACACTTTGTGTGATAATTTGACGTAGGCCTTTGTGCAATTTTGCCTCTGCATTCCTGGTCAGCACCAACGTGTAACTTCAAATTTGCTGCTCAAAATCAAAACTAAAAAAGGAAACGCATTCCGTGCCATATTTAAGATTTGTTCATAATCTGTATTCATAAAATGTTGTGTAAATGTGATAAAAAGCTGTTGATTCTTACCTCATACAGTGATAGTGAAGTCCCAAACTGTTTACTATATCTGGGTTATGAATGAATTTTTCATACAGAATGACATCGTCACACACTGTACACAGAGCTTTACCAGCGACGGCGAGCTTTTTCACGAAATCTGACACAAGCACACAATGGTTCCTCTTTACTGGTTCCTACTGGGGACACTGTCAGCTTTCTATCCAACCAGTCCCATCGAAACTTGTTTTCAGATCCACATCTATCTGAAGCACACTCGCCGTCACGAGTCTCGATAACATACGGGATTTGTTTAATACAGACTACATACACGAGGAATTTCAATACACATCCCTCATGCAAAACCATTCAGAATTCGCAGAAAATGGGTTTAGGAAGGTGAACACAGATTGGAAGTGATTCTGCATTTGCCGATATCGCGACCAATCACAACAAGTAAGACATTGGTTTTATCCCATATACGAATTAACGACAAACTAACGCTTCGCAAGTAAAAACGGTATTCAAAATGGATGCTTGCAAACTATATTTGTAAACATAACGAGTCCAGAGTCTGCCAAAGACAAGTTCGGCAGCCCAGGAATAACACCAGACCCCCCTCGCCCCAACCTAAAACGTTCTCAACGGATTCTGAACAATATAAAAAAGTTCAATTTTAACTGGGAAAAAAAGCGAAACTCCGCCAAAAAGCGACAAAATCTCATCCCTGCTAACTATATATTTTCTCAACTTGGTGGTCTTAACTTTGTAAATATTCCCTTGACTTTATCCAATTTCCACAAACAAATACATTTGGCTTGGTCTTTGATATATAAACATAATGTTTCCCCTCATAAATTCTTTATTTGGAATAAGCATTACATCTTATACGAGAATAGATCATTATTTCTCCCTAATTGGTTCAGTCATAAAATATTCCTGGTCAGTCAATTCATAAATAATCTAGGTTTTCTTTTAAGTTACTCTGAATTTTTAAATACATTTTACCTACCTGTCACCCAAAAGGAATTTGCCAAGACTAGATGCTATTCCTTCTGGAATCTTGACCCTCTTGAAAGGGGTGGAAAAAACAACCTGCATACCAACACTGGACCCCAAAATGACTGCTATCGGCAAATCCTGTAGAACGTCATCAGTCAGAAATAACAACCGTAGCATACGGTCCCTGTTTCAAAAAGATATTTCGACAACCCCGAATATGATTTCTGACTGGTCTGGGTTTGTTGATAATCTACACTGGGAAAAAATCTGGTCTCTTCCATACAAATACCTCTTGACTAATAAAGTTTGAGAAATGTCTTTTAAAATGCCACCTCAGAATCAGAATCAGAATCATCTTTATTGGCCAAGTATGTAGAACACACAAGGAATTTGTCTCCGGTATACACGCTGCATTAGTATCATCATAAACAAGAACATGACAAATAGGTATGGAAGGACATTTCATAATGTAAGTGAACCATAGTTTCAAGCAGAGCTAAAGTGATCAGTGGTAGAATACAATACTATTACAGTTTTTACAGTTGGTGCAGAAAATCATTGAACCATTTTAGAGAGATACAATATTTGTTGTACAAGAAGAGTGACTAGGTCAGTGACTGTTTAGGGAGTTAATGGCTAGAGGGAAGAAGCTGTTTAAGTGTCTGCTGGATTTGGTGCGCATGGATCTGTAGCGCCTGCCTGAGGGGAGTAACTGGAAAAGGTGGTGGGCAGGATGCGGGGGATCCAGGAGGATTTTCCGTGCCCTTGTCTTGATTCTTGCGGTGTGCAAGTCCTCAAGAGTGGGTAAGGCGGTGCCAATGATTTTTTCCACCGTCCTAATTGTCCGTTGAAGTCGTATTTTGTCCTTCTTTGTGGCGGCCCCAAACCAAACCGTGATGGAAGAACACAGGATTGATTCGATGACTGCCGTGTAGAACTGACGTAGCACCTCCTGTGGCAGGCCATGCTTCCTCAGCAGCCTCAGGAAGTACATCCTCTGCTGGGCCCTTTTCAGGATGGAGATGGTGTTGACTTCCCACTTCATGTCCTGGGAGACTGTGATTCCCAGGAACTTGAAGGTCTCGACGGTTGACACAGGGCAGTTGGATAGTGTGAGGGGCAACTCTGGAGAAGGATGTTTCCTGAAGTCCACGATCATCTCTACCGTCTTGAGCGTGTTCAGCCCGAGGTTGTGTCGGCTGCACCAAAGCTCCAGCTGCTCCACTTGTTGTCTGTACGCATACTCGTCGCCGTCTTTGATGAGACCGATGTCCGTGGTGTCGTCTGCGAACTTTTTGAGTTTGACAGCTGGACTTGTTGAGGTGCAGTCGTTTGTGTAGAGGGAGAAGAGCAGTGGAGAGAGGACACATCCCTGTGGGGCTCCAGTGCTAGTGGTGCGTGTTGATGATGTTGTCGCTCCCAGTCTCACCTGTTGTGTCCGTCCCGACAGGAAGCTGAGGATCCACTGGCAGATCATAGGGGACACACCGAGGTGGAGGAGTTTGGGGGTGAGGAGTTCCGGTATGATGGTGTTGAACGCAGAGCTGAAATCCACAAACAGGATCCTTGCGTAGGTCCCTGTGCTGTCGAGGTGCTCGAGGATGTAGTGCAGACCTATGTTGACTGCGTCCTCCACAGACCTGTTTGCCCGGTAGGCAAACTGAAGAGGGTCCAGCAGGGGTCCGGTGACGTTCTTTAGGTGGTTCAGCACAAGGCGTTCAAAGGACTTCATGACCACAGACGTCAGAGCGACAGGCCTGTAGTCGTTCAGTTCCGATGTTGCCGATTTCTTGGGAACTGGGATGATGGTAGACTGTTTGAAGCAGGATGGGACCTCACACAGCTCCAGGGATCTGTTGAAGATTTGTGTGAAGACCGGAGCCAGCTGGTCAGCGCAGACTTTCATGCAGGAGGGGGACACTTTGTCGGGCCCCGCAGCTTTCTTGATCTTCTGCTGCTTGAATAGCCGTCTCACGTCCTGTTCGTGGATCTGTAGTGGAGAAAAAGAGGGCGGGGGTAGATAGAGTAGTATCTGGTAGAGGTGGGTGAGTGTGGGAAATGGGGGTGTCCTTTTCAAATCGGCAGGAAAACGTGTTTAGTTCATCAGCAAGACCCTTATTGTTCACTGTTTGGGGGGATGGCGTTCTATAGTTTGTGATTGCTTTCAGGCCATTCCACACAGATGCAGAGTCGTTAGCAGAGAACTGGTTTTTCAGCCTCTCTGCATAGCTTCTCTTTGCGATGTTAATTTCCTTTGTCAATTGGTTTCGGGCGTGTTTGTACAGTGCCCGATCTCCACTTCTAAATGCGGCCTCTTTCTCTTTCCTGGGTTGCCTGAGTTTGGGAGTAAACCATGGCTTGTTATTGTTGAAGGAGCGGAAGGACTTCGTTGGTACACACATGTCCTCACAGAAACTGATGTATGATGTTACAGTGTCTGTGTATTCATCCAGTGTGCCCGTTGAAGTTTCAAAGACGCCCCAATCAGTGCAGTCTAAGCATTCTTGTAGAGCTAGCTTTGCTTCATCTGTCCATTTTTTCACAGTCTTAACAACCGGTTTAGCGCATTTGAGTTTCTGTCTGTATGTAGGTATTGAGTGGATTCAATTGTGGTCAGAAAGACCCAATGCTGCGCGGGCGATTGATCGGTATGCATTTTTGATTGTTGTATAGCAGTGGTCTAGGATGTTGCCTTCTCTGGTGAAACAGTCGATGTGCTGCTTATATCTGGGAAGTTCGCGGTTAAGATGTGCTCTATTAAAATCGCCCAAAATGATCAGGGGTGACTCTGGGTATTTTAGTTCGAGTTTGTTTACTTGTTCAGCTAGCGTTTGTATCGCCGCGTTAGCATTAGCTTGTGGCGCAATGTAAACACCGACGAGTAAAAAAGAGGTGAACTCACGTGGCGAGTAGAATGGCTTGCAGTTTAAAGACAGCGACTCCAGGTCCGGGCTGCAGTGTGCGTCGAGCTTCGTGACATCAGTGCACCATTCTTCGTTGATATAGAAGCAAATCCCACCACCTTTCGATTTCCCTGATAGCTCCGTGTCGCGGTCGGCTCGGAGAAGGCGGAAGCCGGGTAGATGTAGCGCGGAATCCGGGTGGCGGTCACTGAGCCAGGTTTCAGTGAAGCAGAGCGCAGCAGAGCTTGCAAAGGTCTTGTTGGTCTTCGTGAGGAGGAGAAGCTCATCCATCTTGTTTGGCAGAGATCGTAGATTAGCAAGATGGATCGATGGGAGCGGGGTTCGAAATCCACGTTGCCTTACGCTGTTTTCTATGCTATTGCTAATGTATTATGTTTATTCCACAAATATATTGCTAATTCTTTATTTTATATTGCACTTACATTGAACTGTGTACAGTTCTTTTCTGAAACATTTATTTTGTGCAATGAAACACTTGATTTTTTTTCACCCCCCCCCCCCACACACACACACACACACAATTTTGCTGCTGTAGACTGCAGATATCCCCATTGTGGGACAAATAAAAGTTATCTTATCTTGTCTTATTTTTCGAGTGTAATAGGAAATAGGATGTTCTTTTTTTTAATTGTTTATTGAACATATAAAATACACAATACAGTCATATGTCACGGACTTCTACCGTGCACGTCCCAATGCAGCTCTCTCAAATGAGAGCGAAGAAGATCCAAACACAAGGTGGAAACAGTGGTGATGAACGGCCGTTGTGAACTAATAGTAACGTTTTTTTGTATTCAGAAATGTTTAAAAAATCCTTCAAATTTCACAAAATCATCGTCACAGGATGGCCATTTTGTGTCACTGCTGATTTGTCGAGGGTGATGACAAATATTATGGTTTTCTTTCACAAGGTTACAATGACAAACTATGACCAGCAGAGGGTAGTGATCGACGTTTGCCTTGCACGTCCAAGTGATGGTCTCTTGTCGGGTATTAAGAAATTATATGGTACTCTTTCAGGTGGCAGTGACGGACTCTCACAAGCAGACAGAAGCTATCGGTGCTTGCTTTGCATGGCCAAAGAGGGCTCTCGCTTTTGAGAGTGAAGAAGAGCCAGACAAAAGAACGAGCGTTTTGAATTCATTGTCACGTTTCTTGTTTTCAGAAAAAATTCCATCAAATGTCACAACATGATTTTCACAGGATGGCCATTTTGTCGTATTGCAAATTTTTCGAGTGTCATAAGAAATCTTTTGGTATTCTTCAAGGATATTGCAATATCAAACTATTACCAGCAGAGGGCAGTGACGGACTTCTACCTTGCACGTCCCAATTGGGCACTCGTAATTGAGAGTGAAGGAGTTCCATACACAAGGTGGAAAAATGTTTGAATTAATTGAAATGTTTTTTGTGTTCAGAAATGTAAATTTTTTTACAAACATATCTTCACAGGCTAGGCATTTTGTGTTACTGCTGAATATTTCGACGGAAATAGGAAATAATATGGTCATCTTTCAGAAGGTTGCAATGACAAACTGTGACCAGTAGACAGCAGTGATCGACTTTTGCTTTGCATGTCCCAATGGGGCTCTTCTCACATTTGAAAGCGAAGAAAAGCAATACACAACGTGGAAACAGCGGTGAAGAGCGACCATTGTGAAATAATTGTCATGTTGTTTGTTCAGAAAAAAAAAAAATCCATCAAACGTCACAAAATTGTCTTCAGAATTCCTTTTGGTGTTACTGCTGATTTTTCGAGGGTAATAAGACCGGTGCAGTTTTGGCAAGGGCAAGCAGACCGGATCAGTTCAGCTCTTGAGTGTCACGCAGGTGTGCGGCGATGTTTTTCAGCGCTTCGCTTGCAACCCGCAGGACTCCCGGGCCTGCAGGAACGGTGCAGTATCGACAAGGGCAAGCAGACAGGATCGGTTCTGTTTTTGAGTGTCGTGCTGTGGCACGGTGACGTTTTTCAGCGTTTGCTTGCCACCTGCGTCAGGTTTTGTTTCCAACTATTCTTGCCATCCTGGTTGTTAATAATATCTACAGATAAGTTTGGGGTTTTGACGATAACTCCAAATAATGGTGTAAACACTGCACAATGTATTGATACACTGAACAAACTGTCATAAAAGAGGAACATTCACTCAAATCTCACTCATAATATTTACACAATAAAAGACATGGTGCATAAAACATAGAAATCAAAGGATATTCTTAAATTGAATTCAATTTTGTATTGATATGTGTTGGTGAAACATATTGTCAAATAGAGGGCACTGTAGGTTTAGAGTGGAGAGCATATGAAGGCGTGTTCACGGAAGATCACCATGCGTGCTGAATAATAAAGTTGAGCTCAGGCTCATTTGTTCATAAAATGATGGCTCATCATTTATAATAAGAACAACGCATGGTACCAGGCGATAACGTTTCTGGGGGATAAGTTGTCCAACAGAGGCATTCAACCAGATGAAAAGAAAATAAAAGCCATCCTCAGCATGCCTCGCCCCACAGACAAGATGGGTGTATTACGAGTCATGGGAATGATTAACTTCATTGGAACGTTTATTCCGAATCTGCCAGTGAAAACATCAGCCATGAGAGAGCTACTTGATGATGCTACAGAGTTTAAATGGACGAGTCGACATGAGCAAGAGTGGAATGTTTTGAAAACTGTGCTCACGCCTGCGCCAGTTTTGGCGTACTACGATTCAAGAAAAAGACTGAAAATCTCGACAGATGCGTCCAAAGACGGTCTTGGAGCTGTCTTACTACAAGCAGAAGGTGACAATTGGAAACCTGTAGCCTATGCTTCTCGATCCATGACAAGAACTGAAACAAAATACGCACAAATTGAGAAAGAATGTTTGGGATTGGCTTATGGACTGGACATTTTCCATTGTTATGTGTATGGCCTTCCAACATTCACAGTTGAGACAGATCATCGCCCATTAGTATCTATCATCAAGAAGAATTTAAGCAAGATGTGGCCAAGAATCCAGCGCCTCATCGTGAAAATGCAGAGGTATGATTTTGATTTAATTTACACACCAGGCAAACATCTAGTGTTTAGCAGATGCGCTATCGAGAGCACCATAGCGACACCACACTAGCTCCACTGAAAGTGAAGTCGAGGCTCATGTAAACCTCATCGTGGTGTCCCTGCCGGTCTCTAATTCAAAATTGAAACAAATAAGGGAGGAAACCATGAAAGACACAGAAATGCAGACGGTGATGACACATATGAGAGAAGGCTGGCCGAGAGGATCATGAACAAAGTATCACCACATCAGGTCAGAGCTCAGTGTTACAAATGGAATATTACTGAGAGACAAAAGGATTGTCATTCCGCACAGTATGAGAACAGACATACCGCAAAGCATACATGAAGGACATTTAGCAGTCGAGAAATGCAAGAGAAGGGCCAGAGAAGCCGTATACTGGCCAGGCATCAACAAGGAAATTGAAAATATGATTGCAAAATGTGAAACATGTCAAAAGTAGCAGAGCAAGCAAGCAAGCAAGGGAACCGATGCTGATTCCAGATCTTCCCACCGCTCCCTGGAAGAAAGCTGGAACAGACTTGTTTCATTACAATGGAAAAGATTATTTGCTGGTAATTGACTATTATTCCAACGATCCCGAAATCGCCTTGCTCACAAGCACAACTGCAACCAATGTCATAACACATGTGAAATCCTTCTGTGCAAGACATTGGATACCAGACATTGTGGTGAGTGACAATGGACCTTGTTATAACTGCAGAGAATGGCAACAGTTTGCAATGCAATATGGCTTTAGTCATTTAACATCTAGTCCCCTGCATGCACAAGCCAATGGTAAAGCAGAAAAAGGTGTGCATATTGTCAAGCAACTTCTTAAAAAGGCAACAGACGGCAGATTTTGGACAGTCTGCGTTGGTGCGGCTGGATGGATGTCTGCTGAAGTTGAGGATGAGGAGAGAGGAGCGGCGGCGCAGAACGCCGATGCGCATTTGGAACTGAGAGTCACCGCTTGGAATTGGAATGGTTTGCATTGGACAGGAGAAGTGAACCAATCTCTTTTTTCGTCAATGAATGCTACAGCTTCCTGTTGACTTTGAAACTTAGCTTGTAGCCGACGTGTGCACATTTTGAGCATGACGTCTCTGATCCACTGGTGAAAGGACACTTTGATTCTCTCCTCTTTCATCTCAAACTGCTTTAACAACAAAGCGTATGAGGGGAAAAGTGGTTAGGGCTGCACGACTGTCCGTGTTTTATGTTATGTGTTGTGTTTATTATTTGACTTTTTGTTTACTGTTTTGTTAAGCGCTTTGTTACAGCTTCCACTGTTGTGAAAGCGCTATATAAATCAGCATGTATTGTATCTAGCTCTTCTGAGTTAAGGGACCGCACCTCTTGAATGTGGCCAATCACCTGCTGAGTTGTTAATGAATCGCAAGCTTCGCACAACTTTGCCCTGCTATTCAGAAACGAGACAGAACAAAGACATTCAAAGCAAGATGGACTATGTAAAAAGCAAACAAAAGCAACATTATGACAAAGCGACCAAAACACTTCCACTACTGGTCAAAGAGGATGTTGTTCGTACCCAGGATCAAAAGATGTGGAACAAGAAAGCTACAGTACTCAAGGAAGTTGGACCAAGGTCATACGAAGTGAGAACTGTTGGGGGAAGAGCGGCCTCCTCTTCCCCGCGTGTTCGTTGAATTTCGGACGAGGAGAATGTTGGTTCTTCAAATAAAGGCAGGAATCGATGAACAGTTTCTTCAAAGCTTTTAATATCAGAATATTCCGGGCACCCGCGAATTACAGACAATGGCTGCGGGTCACGAGTGCGAAGCAGGAAGAGACTCACATCACTTTTATACGATCAGAAGGGCGGTACCGAGGCACAAGGTGTGATATCATAACTTTTGTTTCTCCTAAACCGATTCTCAGCTTGGCGCATTCCAAAGTTTGTGCGTCTTCAGCAGGGAGTATTCAATTCCAGGTGATGATTGTTACAAAGACGCAAAGCTACACTGCGGGCATGGGAAAGTTAGACAGCATGACTGAATATGAGCATATTACAGACTTCAGAACCGAGGACGGAAACGTGTTCAGGAGAAATCGTCGAGACCTTCGCAAGACCAAAGAACATTTCCAAGAGACAAATGATGAAACGCCAAGTGAGGATGTTGTGTCGACTCCAACTGAATCCAACATGACTGAAGTGAACAAGAATGGTCATGAACCATCGTCAGAGAATGATACCTCAACATCACCTGTTTTAAGGAGGTCCAAGCGTAACATTAAGAAACCTGTCAGGCTTGGTTTGTAGTAATGAAAATATTTACATTTTTTTTGTAGATTGACAGGTGTTTTTTTTTTTTTTAAAAAGAGAAAGTTGTTCATAAAAAATAATTTGTTTACGCGAACTAATAAAAAAAAAGAAGAAACCATTTGCATGTTTGCATATACTGTATGTAGAACTACAGGTACTGTATGTATATATATATATGTATATATATATATATATATATATATATATATTTGTTCTTCTAAAGAAAAGTAGATGTCTTGATATGTGTTTGTGGTACATAGCCAACAGAGGGCGCTTTAGGTTTAGAGTAGAGAATATATGAAGGCTTCCGGTAATCACTAGTTCACGGAAGATCACCATACATGCGGAATAATAAAGTTGAGCTCAGGCTCATTTGTTCATAAAATGATGGGTCTCCCAGTTAAGGCTGAGGTAAAAAAAAAAGAGGGAAGAAAGAGTGAAATAACGTTTATGTGTGCAAAAGCTTACAGCACCTGGTATTCCCAGGCGGTCTCCCATCCAACTACTAATCAGGCCCGACCCTGCTTAGCTTCCGAGATCGGACGACTTCGGGCGTTCTCAGGGTAGTATGGCCGTAAGCGAAAGACAAGAGTCAAAATGTCCCCCTTTATAGTTTACAGGCACCTCCAGTTCACGGAGATTGGGGGGCGAATTTGTTGCAATTCGTTCCCTCCTCCCTTTTTCCACGGACGAGGGACGCGCACTCTTGTCGTTTTGAGCTCTCAGCCTGTCAGGCTCGCATCCGCTTCGATGCGAGCACGCAGCTGCAGTACTTGATGTCTGTTGTGAAAGTTGGCTTTTCCAGCCGAGGTGCAACACATCAATAACATACTTTGAAAATGTCAGCTAAATGTTGTGGGTCTCCAAGTTTAGGCTGTGGGGAAAATAATGAGAAATGAAAGCACGAAATAACGTGAAAGAGCGTTTACGTGTGTAGGAAGGTGCAAAAGCTTACAGCACCTGGTATTCCTAGGCGGTCTCCCATCCAAGTACTAACCAGGCCCGACCCTGCTTAGCTTCCGAGATGGATGGATGGATGGATCTTTATTGTCATTACACTTTCGTGCAACGAAACATCATTTAACATTCAGATCGGACGAGATCGGGCGTTCTCAGGGTAGTATGGCCGTAAGCGAAAGACAGAGTCAAAATTTCCCCATTTATACTTTACAGGCACCTCCAGGTCACGGAGAATGGGGGGCGAATTTGTTGCATTTCTTTCTTCCTCCCTTTTTCCATGCACTGTACTAAGAAACTCTTGGCGTTTTGAGCTCTCGGCCTGTCAGGCTAGTGTAAGTTGAGGGGTTCGTTGTTTTTGGTGGATGGCTCTACATTACGAACGACAAAACGAGAGATGGAATCATTTAAATGCAGTTTTATTAAAAGGGGGAAAAGACGTCTGCACCACAGCACATTTGAGAACACAACAATCGTAACTAAGGTCACTTCCTGCTTCTCTTACTTCAACAGCCAATCAGAACCTATCAACATAAAAACATGTCTGAGCAATTATTAAACAACAGGATATAATTTTGATATGCTTAGGCGTAGAAAAAAAAGTAGTGTGTTTCCGGTAACCCGACCGACCGAGAATTTCTACCTCAAAGAAAAACTTTACGGTCGGCATTTTTTTCCAAACCTTCTACATTTTTGTGTAATAATAGCCTTTCAAAACACTTAAGGACGCTTTACAACAGGGGTGTCAAACTCATTTCACATGGTGGGCCACATACGGCCTCGGTAGATGTCAAGTGGGCCGGACCATTAAAATTATACCATACTTTGCTATAAATAACCAAAACAATATGTCTTTCCTTTGTTTTGATATAAAGAAGCACAAGAACATTAGGAACATGTTGACATTTAATGAACATATCTTTTACAAAACATTTCATGAAGCACCTTACATTTCCTTTGACAAATGTGCAATTTACTTTTATCATTCACATATATGCATTGCAACTGATCCCACTGATTGTACAAACTTTAACAAGTAATTGGTATTGAAAAATATAGGAATGCACTTTAAGATTAAACGAGATTTATAAAGAAACTGTCACGTTGCGCACAAAGCAGGGAAAAGAACTGCTTCGTACGCAACGGAGCAAAAGTGAATAAGTGGATCCCCGAAATAGCAGACACTGATCGGGCAATTGTCACAAAATAATATTTATTACAAACACAAAACTCCGCTTAATAAAGAACAGAAAACGCTGGTGAAAACGAGAACCAGGAAATAATGTAACGTGAAAAATAAAGCGCTTGCAAAAAACGGCAAGGAAAAGATAAGACACTTTCTACTTAAAATACGCATTCTCAATAACCCTACTGGGATGACGACAAAGTCACAAAACAACGATCGTATTTGATTAATTCTACCGAGCATGGGCAATAGCAGTGGCACGGCATGCAATACTCCGGCAATGAGTAGACAGCCGGAGTGCCGAGATATAGCAGGTGTAATCACTGACAAAATAGGCAACAGGTGTGAAGGCAGCAGAAATGAACGCCCGCCACCTGCTGCCAATTACGGAACATGACAGTACCCCCCCCCCTCAACGGACGCCTCCCGGCGGCCTGCCCGGTTTGGACGGGTGAGAAGCGTGGAAGTCCCGCAGAAGGGACGGATCCAAGATCCAGGAGCGGGGGACCCATTGCCGATCCTCCGGCCCGTAGCCCTCCCAGTCGACCAGATACTGGAACCCCTTACCCCTGCGCCGAGAGTCCAGGATGGCCCGCACAGTGTACACTGGGTCACCATCGACGACTCGGGGGGGAGGAGGCGGAGTGAGCGAAGGAGCCAAGGGACTGGTCGCCACCGGCTTAATCAGGGAGACGTGGAACACGGGGTGAACCTTCATGGAGGCCGGTAACCGGAGTTTGACAGCGACAGGGCTGATGATGGATTCCACCACGAACGGTCCGGTGAAACGTGGTCCCAACTTGGCAGACGAGCCGGCCAAGCGCAGGTCCCTTGTAGCCAGCCACACCTCCTGACCCACCTCATAGGTCGGTGCAGGGCGTCGACGACGGTCCGCGATCTGCCGGTTCCTGGGCGCCCGTGCGGAGATAGTGCGGCCCTGGTCTCCCTCCATATGCGATGGGCCCGTTTGAGATGGCACTGCACCGAAGGAACCTCGACCTGTCCCTCCTGGGACGGGAACAGCGGCGGTTGATACCCGTAGGCCGTCATGAAAGGAGACCGCCCAGTGGCTGAAGAGACGAGGGTGTTGTGCGCATATTCCACCCACGGCAAGTGGTCGGCCCAGGATGAGGGACGGTGGAGACACACACAACGAAGGGCTGCCCCCAGATCTTGGTTAGCGCGCTCCGCCTGCCCATTGGACTGTGGGTGGTATCCCAACGACAAACTCGCCGTGGCCCCCAGGGACCGGCAGAACTGCTTCCACACTCGGGACACGAATTGGGGCCCCCGGTCTGACACAATGTCCAGAGGAATGCCATGGAGACGGAAAACATGCCTGACGAGGAGGTTGGCGGACTCCAAGGCTGATGGCAACTTGGAGAGCGGAATGAAGTGGGCTGATTTGGAGAAACGGTCCACAACGGTGAGGATGACGGACCGCCCACGGGATGGAGGAAGACCCATGACAAAGTCCACGGAGATGTGGGACCAGGGTCGAGGAGGGATTGGTAGTGGTTGGAGTAGCCCTGCTGGAAGCCGATGCGAGGTCTTACCGCAGGCGCAGGCGGAGCAGGCGCTGATGTATTCCCTGACGTCCTTCCGTTGCTCCGGTCACCAGAACCGCTGGGAGATGAGATGCAGAGTCCGGGTCACACCGGGATGGCAAGCCACCTTGGACATGTGCCCCCACTGCAACACCTCCGAACGCAGTGGTGGGGGCACAGCTTCCCCGCAGGACATTCCGCCGGGACCTGGACCCCATCTAGGGCCTCCTGAATCCTCCGCTCGATCTCCCACCTCAACGCCCCCAGGATGCAACGGTCCGGAAGAATGGTTCCAGGTGAGCGGTCCCTCTCCGCTGGATCGTGGAGACGGGAGAGGGCGTCGGGCTTGGTGTTCTTGGACCCAGGACATTTTGTGAGGGTGAAATTAAAACGAGTCAATAGAAGTGCCCACCGGGCCTGACGTGAATTAAGTCTCTTAGCGGAGCGAATGTACTCCAGGTTTTTATGGTCTGTAAAAACAGTGAAGGGCTCTTTAGTCCCATCGAGCCAGTGTCTCCATTCCTGCAGGGCCGCAACAACAGCCAGCAGTTCACGGTAACCTACGTCGTAGTTCGACTCAGCGGCACTGAGTCGACGAGAGAAAAAGGCGCAGGGGTGCAATTTCTGGTCAACTGGAGAACGCTGAGACAAAACCGCCCCCACTCCTGAATCCGAAGCGTCCACCTCTACAATAAAAGGGAGGTCAGGATTTGGATGTTGCAGTACGGGGGGGTTAGTGAAGGCTGACTTTAAATTTGCGAAGGCCGTGTCTGCCTCCGAGTCCCATTCGAACGGGATCTTAATGGAAGTCAACCGGGTTAATGGAAGGGCCTTCTGGCTATAGTTGCGAATAAATCTGTAGAAATTTGCAAACCCCAAGAAACGCTGTAGTTCTTTACGGCTTGTGGGTGTTGGCCATTCCACCACCGCCTTAGTTTTAACGGGGTCGGCTCTCAGTCTACCCTGCTCAATGATAAATCCCAGAAAAGAGATGGTTTGAACATGGAACTCACACTTTTCTGCCTTAACGAAGAGCCTGTTCTCTAATAATCGTTGTAAAACGAGCCTGACGTGCTGTTTGTGTTCCTGTAATGACCGGGAGAAAATCAAAATATCATCGAGATAAACAAAACAAAACACATTCAACAAGTCTCTTAACACATCGTTGACCAGACTTTGGAACACAGTGGGAGCATTAGTCAAACCGAAAGGCATGACTAAATACTCGAAATGGCCTAATGGAGTCTTAAAAGCCGTCTTCCATTCATCCCCTTCCCGCACGCGAACCAGATGGTACGCACTACGTAAGTCTAATTTAGAGAAAATGGTGGCCGATTGTAAGGGAGCGAAAGCGGAGTCTAACAACGGAAGTGGGTATTTATTCTTAATGGTAATATCATTGAGCCCACGATAGTCCACACACGGCCGCAACGACTTGTCCTTCTTCTCGACAAAGAAGAACCCCGCACCCAACGGTGACCGTGAAGGTCTGATGAGACCCGCAGTGAGCGAGCTATTAATATACTCCTTTAATGCCTCTTGTTCTGGACGAGACACCTGATATAGCCGAGAGCTCGGGAGCGGGGCGCCTACCTGCAGGTCGATGGCGCAATCGTACGGACGGTGCAGTGGCAATGATCGGGCACGATCCTTGCTAAAAACTTGTTGCAAATCGTGATAGCAACTCGGCACTCCGTCAAGGCAGATGACTTCAGGGGTATCGTTACCGACACGCGCGCGCCCCCCTACCGCGGATCGCAAGCAATGCTCGTAACAAAACGGGCTCCAAATATCTATTGCCGGGCGCTCCCAAGAAATAACTGGATTATGTGTTTTAAGCCAGGGTAACCCGAGAATAACGGGAGCGGCTCGGGAATGCATCAGATAAAAACGCCTGTGTTCGACGTGATTCCCAGACAACCTGAGCTTGAGAGGTTCTGTGATCTGTGTCACCGTCGCCAGAAGGCGCCCATCGAGATCGTGAACACGCTTACTTTCGGCTAGCTCCTCGATTAAACAGCCTAACTCTGAGGCAATGTTCGTGTCAAGGAAGCACTCATCGGACCCCGAGTCTATTAGAGCCTTGATCCGCCGCGCCCGAGACGCCCCGAAGATCTCTCCCTCCAGTTCAAGTCTCCTGGGGTGTCCCGGCCGAGAGTCGACTCCCCGAGGCTCTTGAGATTCAGCGCGGGGTCGTGACTCACAGTACTCGACGGGCGTAGGTGGTTGAGGTCTCGATGGGCAGGAAACGGCCCGATGTCCCCGTAAGCCGCAGTTGGAACACGCCTGCTCCTCGAACCGGCGACGTCTCTCCTCCGGGCTGGAGCTTCCGCCACCCAGCCGCATCGGCTCCTCCCCGATGGCAGCACTCCGGGCTCTGTGGTGGTCTCCAGACCCAGCTATCCGAGTAGTCTCGCAGGATGCCCCTTGGAACGCCGTATGCGGGCGAAACCAGCCCCTCCGCGCTCCGGCTCCACTCTCTCAGGCGGTTGTCCAAGAGCAGGGAGAGGTCGATTAACTCCTCCAGGTTCGTACTGTTGTCGCGGGTGGCCAGTTCATCTTTGAGTACGCTGTTCAATCCGCGACGAAACAAACCGCACAGCGCCCGGTCACCGTAGCCACTCTGGGCGGCCAAAATACGAAACTCGATCGAATAGTCCGCCACGGATTGTTTTCCTTGGCGGAGTTCCAGTAACTGGCCTTCAGCCTTTCTTCCCCGAACGGGATGGTGAAATACCCGACGAAACGCGGCCACGAAGCCGGCAAATGAAGACCGGAGGTTCGGTTGTGCTTTGCTCACCGCAATTGCCCATGACGCCGCCTGATCTGTCAATAGGCTCATGACATATGCAACCTTCGCGTCATCATTAGCGTAAACGGAAGGTCGCTGATCAAAAATGAGCGAGCACTGGTGGAGGAAGTGCCCGCACTGACCATGCTCACCACCATAACGTGAAGGGTGGGGGAGCGTCGGTTCCCTACTAAATGTAGGAGAGTGGACGGGTACCTCCGTAGTAGCTGCTCTCCGTCCCTCTAGTCGCGCTAAACGAGGCTTGAAATCGTCAAGCCTGTGAGCCAGCATGGAAACCGCGCTGTGGAGCTCTGAAATGGCATGGCCCTGCTGACTCCTCAGTTGCTCTTGACGGGACAGAGCGGACAAAACCTTTTCAATGTCTGCGGGATCCATGGTGGCCGGAGTATTCTGTCACGTTGCGCACAAAGCAGGGAAAAGAACTGCTTCGTACGCAACGTAGCAAAAGTGAATAAGTGGATCCCCGAAATAGCAGACACTGATCGGGCAATTGTCACAAAATAATATTTATTACAAACACAAAACTCCGCCTAATAAAGAACAGAAAACGCTGGTGAAAACGAGAACCAGGAAATAATGTAACGTGAAAAATAAAGCGCTTGCAAAAAACGGCAAGGAAAAGATAAGACACTTTCTACTTAAAATACGCATTCTCAATAACCCTACTGGGATGACGACAAAGTCACAAAACAACGATCGTATTTGATTAATTCTACCGAGCATGGGCAATAGCAGTGGCACGGCATGCAATACTCCAGCAATGAGTAGACAGCCGGAGTGCTGAGATATAGCAGGTGTAATCACTGACAAAATAGGCAACAGGTGTGAAGGCAGCAGAAATGAACGCCCGCCACCTGCTGCCAATTACGGAACATGACAGAAACGAAGTTTTAAACCAGGGGTGTCAAACTCATTTCACATGGTGGGCCACATACGGCCTCGGTAGATGTCAAGTGGGCCGGACCATTAAAATTATACCATACTTTGCTATAAATAACCAAAACAATATGTCTTTCCTTTGTTTTGATATAAAGAAGCACAAGAACATTAGGAACATGTTGACATTTAATGAACATATCTTTTACAAAACATTTCATGAAGCACCTTACATTTCCTTTGACAAATGTGCAATTTACTTTTATCATTCACATATATGCATTGCAACTGATCCCACTGATTGTACAAACTTTAACAAGTAATTAATTGGTATTGAAAAATATAGGAATGCACTTTAAGATTAAACGAGATTTATAAAGAAACAAAGTTTTAAACCATTTACACGTGCATATAAAATCTAAATGTAATCCCTGCCTACACATTACAAACTAAGGAGAGTGCTATTAATTGTGTAAATGTGAGAGTGCTATTGATAGCGTCTGCTGTCATGGGTCTGTCTCAGTGACGGACTGAGGCTGCTGTTGTCCTCTTCTCTGATCAAAACAGTGTCCCCTAGCAGATACTCAATAAATTGCACCTTGTGTGTGTGTGGTGCACGCATGGCCACGCAGGTGAGTGTATGTGTGTTGCTGAGAGAAAGAGAGAGAGAGAGAGAGACTTATAAGAACCAAAGCAGGTCTCTCCATCCTTAATTGTCTAAACAACCTTAATTGACTAATCATAAACACGTCTGCTGCACGCCAGCGATGCTGGTGTGTGTGTGTGTGTGTGTGTGTGTGTGTGTGTGTGTGTGTGTGTGTGTGTGTGTGTGTGTGTGTGTGTGTGTGTGTTAGTGCGCTCTGCTCAAGCGCAAAGGCCCACGTGGGACATTTAAAAAAAATATTTATCTTAATTGGTTGCTACTTCACGGATTTTCGTTTATCGCGGGTGTTTTGGTCCCCATTCACCGCGAAAAACGAGGGATTACTGTACCGTTTTACATATTCATCTCGCGGGCCGGATTAAACCCCTTTGCGGGCCGGATCCGGCCCGCGGGCCGTACGTTTGACACCACTGCTTTACAATCAAAACAAGAACAACAAAACCACAGACAAAATTATAAATAACAAAAGTAAAGATGAATTTAGAGCGTTTACATTGGTGCAAACTCTCGCATTATTCACGTTGCGTCGTTTGCCCTGTCGTCTGTCAACAGCATTGAATCGTGGCGGCGGCCACGATCTCCGATCACAGTTTAAACCGCGTTTTGTGTGTTGCAGTCGCATGCTTGCACCATAATATTAAGAAAATAGCATCCACTGCTGTATCGAATCTTGAAAAGATTCAACGAGGCGAGGGCGGCGGCGGCGTTCGAAGTCGGCGCGAGGAGAGCGGGGCGGGCGTGGCGGTGGGGCGGGCGGGGTTGTGGTACGCGCGCGGTCGTTGGCGGTCGTTGGCGATCGTCCACTCTACCCCCGCCACGAACACCCAGCGCCCGACCCCGCGAGGCCGGCGGCGGCGGCGCACCCCGGCCTCCCGAGTCCGGAGGGAGAGCGAAACCCAAATAGGCGGCGGCGGGAGGCGTCGCGGGGGGAGGGGGACGGTGTCGGGCGCGGGGTCGGTCGGTGCGCTTCGCGCCACCTCCGCGTCCCGCCCGTCCCCGTCACTACCCGGCGCCGTCGGCGTTCCCCCGCCCGCCCACCCCCGCCGACCCGCGCGTCTGCGCGCCCGTTGACGTCGACCCCCCGTCTGCCTTAGTCTTACGGCACCCTAGTCCAGGCCGGGCCACGACCACCACGGGCCGCCTAGGTCGCGGGACGCAGAGGCTCTAACACCCAGCCACTGGGTACCCAACTCGCTCGCCGCCAAGCGGGGGTTTCAATCAGTGGCGATTGCTCTCGGACTGCAAGGGAAGCTTGGCTTCCCCTAAAATGTCAAAGAATAAGTGATGAAATATATGATTGTAAATGTCATTGTGTGTACATGTCATTGACTAAATATGCGCTACAACGTGCTCAACTTTTGCTCCGAATCAGCTTCTTCTTATTACTGGTTACGACGTACGACGCGAGTCCCTTCTCCTTCATGCCGCAGCTTCGCTGTGCTTTAAACGGTAGTGAGTTCAGGGGAGGTTGTCCCAATACGTTGAATGGAGACGAGTCATTGGATACAAACTGGTTTTTGTCCCGCCCACGGAGTTCGGCGTCTCTGGGACTGGTAGGCAGTGGGAGGGTACCGGACGCCAGGCTTTTCTGCATCAGATTGGATGATCTGTCTGAGCCTGTGTGCCAGTTCGATTGACATTGAAATGAGCCAATCACCGAGCTTTTAGTGATTGACATTGAAATGAGCCGATCACCGAGCTTTTAGTGTAGGCGTCCGTCACGAGCATTTTTTCAACTCGCATTCTGTTCGAGTTGAGCTGGAGACTTCTCCTAATCATTTTAGCGACACTCTTTGTTGTAAACAACTAGCGACAAATGAATCTTTTATTTCTGGTGGGTTTTATTGTAGTTCCTATAGTTGTAGGACACTAATTAAGTACGGGGAAAAGACGCCTTGTTGGTATGACAGGGTCACAGATCATTTTCTTGAAAAGCAACGGAGCTAGAGTAGAATTCGCGTATAAATAAACGGACACATTTTATGATGTCGATCAAAATTGAGCTTCCCCTCTTTGACAGACGAGCATCCGGCACTGGTTTCAATGTCTCCTTGTTTTATGTTGTATGGTTATTTTGTTTACGTTTTTGACGGGGGAGGGAGGGAGAAAAAAAGATTAAAAAAAAAAAACTTTGTCCGACCTACCGACCCAATGCTGAAATTTCATGTTGCCGGAAACACACTACTTTTTTTTCTAGGCCTTAACATGAAATAATATGATGCTCAAACATAAAATGATAATTAATAATATAATATAAGCTTACACTAACATACGGTTCGCTGCGAGCACGCAGCTGCAGTACTGTTCTTGATGTCTGTTGTGAAAGTTGGCTTTTCCAGTGGAGGTGCAAAAGCATCCAGCAGGCGGAAATCCCAGGCTGCTTCCCATCCAAGTGCGATCATGACCGATCCCCGTCCAGAGGGCTCCCTCTGCTGGAAAACTATAATATTACAAAAAGACGTTGATCAGTCAAATCAATGTGACGGAAACGATTTGAAACCGTAGCAGAAATGAAAATTGAATGAGAAATGAAAGCGATAATTAATAGGAAAGAGCGTTAATTTGTGTCATGAATTGCAGGTGGGTACAAAAGCTTACAGCACCTGGTATTCCCAGGCGGTCTCCCATCCAAGTACTAACCAGGCCCGACCCTGCTTAGCTTCCGAGATCGGGCGTTCTCAAGGTAGTATGGCCGTAAGCGGAGGAAGACCCGAAAATTTCTCCCTTTATAGGTGACGGGAGACTTCCGGGTCGCGGGGGGTGGGGGGGCGAATTTGTTGCATTTCGTTCCCTCCTCCCATTTTGCAAGGACGAGGGACAAGCACTCTTGGCGGATTGAGCGCTCAGTCTGCCAGGCCCGCTGCCAGCACCCAGTTGCAGTACTTGATGTCCGTTTTGAAATTGGCTTTTCCAGCTCTTACATTTAATGCGCACCTCTCTGGGCCCGATAAAAAATCCAAAAAATTTTTTTTGGTTCGCGCAGCGCTAGCGGGCCCAAATGGGGCGGGAACCTTTCATTTCCTGACATCGCCAGTGTAAGCGGTGATTTTTTTCAGCTCTCACTTTTAATGCGCGCCTCTCTGGGCCCGACAAAAAATCCAAAACGCTATTTTTGTTTCGCGCAGCGCTAGTGGGACCAAATGGGGCGGGAACAATTCATTTCCGGACATCGCCGATGTGCGCGGTGATTTTTTTCAGCTCTTACTTTTAATGCGCGCCTCTCTGGGCCGGAAAAAAAATCCAAAACGCTATTTATGTTTCGCGCAGCGCCAGTGGGACCAAATGGGGCGGGAACCGTTCATTTCCGGACATCGCCAGTGTGCGCGGTGACTATTTTCAGCTCTTAATTTTCATGCGCGCCTCTCTGGGCCCGACAAAAAATCCAAAACGCTATTTTTGTTTAGCGCAGCGCCAGTGGGACCAAATGGGGCGGGAACAATTCATTTGCGGACATCGCCAGTGTGTGGGTGATTTTTTTCAGCTCTTACTTTTAATGCGCGCCTCTCTTGGCCCGACAAAAAATCCCAAACGCTATTGTTGTTTAGCGCAGCGCCAGTGGGACCAAATGGGGCGGGAACAATTCATTTCCGGACATCGCCAGTGTGTGGGTGATTTTTTTCAGCTCTTACTTTTAATGCGCGCCTCTCTGGGCCCGAAAAAAAATCCCAAACGCTTATTTTGTTTAGCGCAGCGCCAGAGGGACCAAATGGGGCGGGACCCGTTCATTTCCTGACATCGCCAGTGTGCGCTGTGATTTTTTTCAGCTCTTACTTTGAATGCGCGCCTCTCTGGGCCGGAAAAAAAATTCTAAACGCTATTTATGTTTCGCGCAGCTCCAGTGGGACCAAATGGGGTGGCAACCGTTCTTCCTGACATCGCCAGTGTGCGCGGTGATTTTTTTCGGCTCTTACATTGTCGTGCCTCCTGGGCCGAAAAAATCCAAAACGCTTTTTTGTTTAGCGCAGGGCCAGTGGGACCAAATGGGGTGGCAACCGTTCTTCCTGACATCGCCAGTGTGCGCGGTGATTTTTCGCTCTTACATTGTCGTGCCTCTCTGGGCCGAAAAAATCCAAAACGCTTTTTTGTTTAGCGCAGGGCCAGTGGGACCAAATGGGGTGGCAACCGTTCTTTTCCTGACATCGCCAGTGTGCGCGGTGATTTTTCGGCTCTTACATTGTCGTGCCTCTCTGGGCCGAAAAAATCCAAAACGAGTTTTTTTGGCACAGGGCCAGTGGGACAAATGGGGTGGCAACCGTTCTTTTCCTGACATCGCCAGTGTGCGCGGTGATTTTTCGGCTCTTACATTAATCGTGCCTCTCTGGGCGAAAAAATCCAAAACGAGTTTTTTTGGCGCAGGGCCAGTGGGACCAAATGGGGTGGCAACGTTCTTTTCCTGACATCGCCAGTGTGCGCGGTGATTTTTCGGCTCTTACATTGTGCGTGCCTCTCTGGGCCGAAAAAAATCCAAAACGCTTTTTTGTTTAGCGCAGGGCCAGTGGGACCAAATGGGGTGGCAACCGTTCTTTTCCTGACATCGCCAGTGTGCGCGGTGATTTTTTTCGGCTCTTACATTAATGCGTGCCTCTCTGGGCACTTGGTTATGATTTTCCATGGGAAAACCCCAATATGTGACATCACATATCACATAAGTGCCTAGCCTGGCACCGTCACTGGTAGTATAGTGGTAAATGAGCTCGCTTTGGATGCAGGCAGTTATGGTTCAAAACCCACTCAGTGACGTGTTAAAATACAGCAACAAATACTTGGTTAATTTTTACCATGGGAAAACCGCAGTATGTCGCGTCAGATATGACATAAGTGCCTTGAAAAGCACAGTCACTGGTAGTGTAGTGGTAAAATTGCAGGCTTTCTGTGCAGGCATCATGGGTTCCAAACCCACTGTGATTTTGGAACCCATGTTAATTTTTCTTTGGGCAAACCCCATTACCTTGCGTCTTATATGACCAAAAAGCTCTGACATTCACAGTCACAGGTAGTCGAGTGGTAAACTCGCAAGCTTTGGGTGTAGTCCGAGTTGGATCAATTCCCGGTTGGTGACGTGTGCAAATCCAGCACTGAACACTTGGTTATGATTTTCCATGGGAAAACCCCAATATGTGACATCACATATGACATAAGTGCCTAGGCTGGCACCGTCACTGGTAGTATAGTGGTAAATGACCTCGCTTTGGATGCAGGCAGTTATGGTTCAAAACCCACTCAGTGACGTGTTAAAATACAGCAACAAATACTTGGTTAATTTTTACCATGGGAAAAACGCAGTATGTAGCGTCAGATATGACATAAGTGCCTAGAAAGGCACAGTCACTGGTAGTGTACTGGTAAATGAGCTCGCTTTGGATGCAGGCAGTTATGGTTCAAAACCCACTCAGTGACGTGTTAAAATAACATTTCACAAACTTAGTTATATATTGTTTTGGGTAAACCCCATTACCTTGCGTCATATCGACCGAAAAGCTCTGCCATTCACAGTCACAGGTGTTACGTTGCGGCGGAGGCGGAAGGTAGCGCTTCACTGCAACCAATTTGAAAATAGGGATTCCCGAAATAGCAGACACCAACAAGAACTCCGTACAAGAAATTATATTTATTAACAAAAACATAGCGCCGAAAATAGACAACAAAAAACGCTGGTCAAAGCGAGTACCAGGAGAAACACGCAAAACTCATTAACAAAAGCGGCTCGCTGCGGCAAGGAACAAATCAACTAGAACCACGATATTACCGCGGGAAATACAACACCAAAACAGCCGGCGATCCTAACTAACGCACTTACTGTTACTACGAGAGGCAAAAGATCAACACATGGGCAAAAGCAGTGGCACGGCAAACAATTCTCCGGCAAACAGGACACCAAAGACAGCCCTAATAAAGCAGGTGCTTAATGACAAATAGGTGGCAGGTGTGCGGCCAGCCAGAATCGCCGCCTGCCCCCTGCTGCGAAAGCAGGACATGACAGTACCCCCTCAATGGGCGCCCCTGGCGGCCCACGATTGGAAGGGTGAAAGCGTGGAAGTCACGCCAGAAGGGGCGGATCAAGATCCAGGAGCGGGGACCCATTGCCGATCCTCCGGTCCGTAGCCCTCCCAGTTGACCAGGTACTGGAACCCCTTACCCCTCCGCCGAGAGTCCAAGATCGCCCGCACCGTGTACACGGGTCACCGTCAGCGATCCGCGGAGGAGGCGGGGTGGGAGAAGGGCCAAGGGACTGGTCGCCACCGGCGAGCAGGGAGGCGTGGAACACAGGGTGAACTCTCATGGTGGCGGCAACGGAGCCTGACAGCGGCGGGGCTGATGGCGGACTCCACCACGAAGGGTCCCGTGAGCGTGGCCCCAACGGACGGCGTGCCGGCCAGGCGCGGGTCTCGTCGCCAGCCACACCTCCTGCCCCACCTCATAGGGCGGTGCAGGGCGACGAGCGGCAGTCCGCAATCCGCCCGATTCACGGGGCGCCCGTGCGGGACAATGCGGCCCTAGTCTCCCTCCACACGCGGCGGGCCCGCTTCAGGTGGTACTGCACCGGCGGAACCTCCACATCTCCCTCCTGGGGCGGGAACAGTGGCGGCTGATAACCGTAAGCCGACATGAAGGGAGACCGACCTGTGGCCGAAGAGACAAGGGTGTTGTCGCATACTCCACCCAAGGCAAGTGGGCGGCCCAAGGCGAGGGCGGTGGAGACACACACAACGAAGAGCCGCCCCAGGTCCTGGTTCGCCCGCTCCGCCTGCCCATTGGACTGCGGGTAGTACCCAGATGAGAGACTCGCCGTGGCCCCAGAGCCCGACAGAACCGTTTCCACACCCTGGAAATAAACTGGGGCCACGGTCTGACACAATGTCCATCGGGATCCCGTGGAGACGGAACACATGGGTTACCAATAGGTCGGCGGTCTCAAAGCGGACGGCAACTTGGAAGCGGAACAAAATGAACAGATTTTGAAAAACGGTCCACAATGGTGAGAATGACGGTCTTTCACGGGAAGGAGGAAGGCCCGTGACAAAGTCAATGGATATGTGGGACCAGGGTCGAGGAGCGGGTAGGGGTTGAAGCAACCCGCCGGGGGCGGTGCGAGGCCTTACCACAGGCGCAGGCGGAGCAGGCATTGATGAAGTCCACGATATCCCTTGAAGCCCGGCCACCAAAACCGCTGGGAGGCGATATGCAAAGTCCGGCTCACCCCTGGGTGGCAAGCCACTTTAGGCGTGTGCCCCCACTGCAATACCTCTGAGCGCAGTGGTGGGGGCACAAACAGCTTTCCTGCGGGACATCCAGCCGGGACCCGGATCCCGTCCTGAGTCTCCTGGATCCTCCGCTCGATCTCCCATCTCAGAGCCCCCAGGATGCAGTGGTCGGGAGGATCGTCCCTGGCTCGCCGTCCCATTCCGCGGGATCGTGGACCGGGAGAGGGCATCAGGTTTGGTGTTTTTGAACCAGGGCAATATGTGAGTGTGAAATTATAACGAGTCAACAGAAGTGCCCACCGGGCTTGGCGAGTTCAGTCTCTTGGCAGGCGTATGTCGCAAGGTTCTTGTGGTCGGTGTATACAGTAAGCGGCTCCTTAGTCCCCTCGAGCCAGTGTCTCCATTCCTGTAGCGCTACTACTACAGCCAACAGTTCCCGGTTTCCCATCATAGTTTGACTCAGCGGGACTAAGGCGGCGAGAGAAGAAGGCGCAAGGGTGCAGTACCTGGTCAACCGAGGAGCAGCTGAGACAAAACCGCCCCACTCCCGAATCCGGCGTCCACCTCTACGATAAAGGAACAATCAGGGTTAGGATGTTTGCAGTACAGGTGGGTTCGTAAAAGCTTTCTTTAACGCCGTAACGCCGAGTCGGCGTCCGAGTCCCACCTATACGGAATCTTAATGGAGGTCAACGGGTCAACGGAAGGGCCTTTTGACTGTAATTGCGAATAAAACGCCTGTAAAAGTTAGCAAAACCCAAAAAACGTTGCAGCTCTTTACAGTGGTGGGTGTAGGCCATTCTACCACCGCTTTAATCTTGGCGAGTCGGCTCTCAATTGACCCTTCTCTATGGCGAATCCCAGAAATGATATCGTCTTGACATGAAATTCACATTTCTCGGCCTTGACAAAAGCCTATTTTCTAACAGCCGTTGTAATATGAGCCTGACGTGCTGTCTGTGTTCCTCTAGAGTCCGTGAGAAAATCAAAATGGCATCAAGATAAACAAAACAAAACACATTCAATAGGTCCCTCAGCACGTCGTTGATGAGACTCTGAAGCACTGGCAGGGCGTTTGTCAGACCGAAAGGCATGACCAAATATTCGAAGTGGCCTAAGGGAGTCTTAAAAGCTGTCTTCCATTCATCCCCTTCCCGGACGCGAACCAGATGATCGCACTGCGCAAATCCAACCGAGAAGAAGGCGGCTGATTGAAGGGGAGCAAATGCGGAATCTAACAGTGGAAGTGGATACTTGTTCCTAATGGTTATTTCATTGAGTCCTCGATAGTCCACACATGGCGCAAAGACTTGTCCTTCTTTTCGATAAAAAGAACCCAGCACCTAACGGCGACCGTGGCGGTCTGATAAGACCTGCAGTGAGCGAGCTGTTAATGTATTCCCTCAGTGCCTCTTGTTCAGGGTGAGAAACCCGATAAAGCCGAGAGCTCGGCAGCGGGGCACCCGCCTGCAGGTCTATGGCACAGTCGTGGGGCGGTGCGGTGGCAAGGATTGGGCGCGGTCTTTACTAAAAACCTGTTGCAAATCATGATAGCAACCAGGTACTCCATCTAGACAAATGGATTCAGGGGCTCCTTACGAGAACGCACGTGCCCCCAACGGCGGACCGCAAACAATGCTCATAACAAAGCGGGCTCCAAATCTCTATCGCAGGCGATCCACGAAATTAACGGGTTGTGAGTCTTAAGCCACGGTAAGCCGAGAATAACTGGGGCGGCTCGCGACTGCATCACATAGAATCGCCTATGTTCGGCGTGATTGCCGAGAGCTTGAGTTTAACGGGTCCGTAATTTTCTTCACCACCGCCAAAAGCGCCCATCGAGATCATGAACCCGTTTTCTTCGTTCAAATCCTCGATGTCACAACCTATTTCGGCGGCCATGCTGGTATCGATGAAGCAATTGTCGGCCCCGAATCTACCAAAGCCGGATCGGCAGAACCGAGGCGGCCGTAAATCTCCCCTCCAGTTCCAGTCTCTTAGGGAGGCATGAGCGAGACTCGACTCTCCTCGGTTCCCGATGTTCGATCGCGGTCGTAACTCACAGTCATCGGCGGCGTAGGTGGTTTAGATGTCCATGGGCAGGAGGCGACCTGATGCCCTTGTTGGCGCAGTGAAAACAAGTCGGTCCTGGATCTGGCGCCATCTCTCCTCCGGGTCCAAGTGTTCGCCTCCCAGCTGCATCGGCTCGTCCACTGCGGCCGTATTCCGTGTCCTGGGTGGTCCCGGACCCGATGTCCGGGCGTTCAGCGGGAAGCCCCTCGGAAAGCAGCATGCGGTCAGGAACCCATCCACCTGCGCGCTCGGCTCCTCTCCCTAATGCGGTTGTCCAGGACCAAAGTGAGGTCTATGAGCTCCTCCAAGTCCGAGCTGTTGTCACGGGTTGCCAGTTCATCCTTTAATAGAGTGTTCAACCAGCGGCGAAACAGTCCACATAAGGCTCGATGCGCCATATCCACTTTGAGCGGCCAAGATACGAAATATGATGGAATAGTCCGCAACAGATTGTGTACCTTGGCGGAGCTCTAGCAACGACCTTCGGCCTCTCTTCCCGAGCGGGATGGTGGAACACCCGCGCCAGCGGCAACGAAATCGGGGAAGGAAGGCCGGAGGCTCGGCTTAACCTCGCTCACTGCCAGTGCCCATGGCGCCGCCTGACCAGTCAACAAGCTCATGACGTCGCTATCTTGGAGTCGTCACTGACATAAGCGGACGGTTGCTGATCAAAAACGAGTGAGCACTGAAGGAGGAAGTGCCCACACTGACCGTGCTCACCACCATAGCGTGGCGGGTGTGGCAATATTGGTTCCCGACAACCTGTCGAGGAGCGACTGGGTACCTCCAGCGGTAGCGGGGGATTTCCGGAGTTGGCGTTCTCGGTTTCTAAGCGCTCCATCGCGGCCCGTACTCCTCAAGCGGTGGGCCAACATGGAGACCGCGTCTCGAGTTCTGAGATAGCTTGGGCCTGCTGACTCACCAGTTGTTCTTGGCTGGCCAGGCGGAAAAAATCCTATTGATGTCTGCGGAATCCATGGTGGCGGAGGAATTCTGTTACGTTGCGGCGGAGCGGAAGGTAGAGCGCTTCACTCGCAACCAATTTGAAAATAGGGATTCGAAATAGCAGACACCAACAAGAACTCCGTACAAGAAATTATATTTATTAACAAAAACATAGCGCCGAAAATAGACAACAAAAGCGCTGGTCAAAGCGAGTACCAGGAGAAACACGCAAACTCATTAACAAAAGCGCTCGCACGCGGCAAGGAACAAATCAACTAGAACCGCGATATTACACGCAGGAAATACAACACCAAAACAGCCGACGATCCTAACTTCGCACTTACTGTTACTACGAGAGGCAAAGATCAACACATGGGCAAAAGCAGTGGCACGGCAAACAATTCTCCGGCAAACAGGACACCAAAAGACAGCCCTAATAAAGCAGGTGCTTAATGACAAATAGGTGGCAGGTGTGCGGCCAGCCAGAATGCGCCGCCTGCCCCCTGCTGCCGAAAACGGGACATGACAACAGGTAGTCGAGTGGTAAACTCACAGGCTTTGGTGGTAGTCCGAATTGGATCAATTCCCAGTTGGTGACGTGTGCAAATCCAGCACTGAACACTTGGTTATGATTTTCCATGGGAAAACCCCAATATGTGACATCACATATAACATAAGTGCCTCGACTGGCACCGACACTTGTAGTATGGTGGTAAATGAGCTTGCTTTCGATGCATGCAGTTATGGTTCAAAACCTGCTCAGTGAGGTGTTACAATACAGCACCAAATACTTGGTTTATTTTTACCATGGGAAAAACGCAGTATGTAGCGTCAGATATGACATAAGTGCCTTGAAAGGCACAGTCACTGGCAGTGTAGTGGTAAAATTGCAGGCTTTCTGTGCAGGCATCATGGGTTCCAAACCCACTCTGGTCATGGAACCCATGTTAATTTTTTCTTTGGGCAAACCCCATTACCTTGTGTCATATATGACCGAAAAGCTCTGTCATTCACACTCACTGGTAGTCTAGTGGTAAATTCGCAGGATTTGGGTGCAGTCAGAGTTGGATCACTTCGGTCAGTGACATGGGCAAATCTGGTGCCGAACATTTGGTTAATTTTCTTTGGGAAAACCCCAATATGTAGTGTCATATGACATAAGTGCCTTGCCAGTCACAGTCACTGGTAGTGTCGTGGTAAACTATCTGGCTTTTGTTGCAGGCAACACAGGTTCAAGACCGACTCAGTATTGTGTGAAAATAAAATTGAAACACAAAGTTAGTCTTTTCTTTCGGAAAATCCCGTACTGTTGCGTTATATATTACCGAAAAGCCCTGTCTTTCACAGTCCCTGTGAGTGTAGTGGTGAACTTGTTGTCTATAGATCTAGTCAATGCTGGTTCAAAACCCACTCGCTAACGTGTGAAAATGCAGCACTGAACACTTGGTTACTTTTTTCTTTGGGAAAACCCCATTACGTTTTGTCATATATGACCAAAGTGCAACACCATTCAGACACTGGTAGTGTAGTGGTAAATCGCAGGCTTTCTGTGCAGGCAGCATGGGTTCAAAACCCACTCAGTGTCATGTGAAAATAACATTTCACACACTTAGTTATATATTGTTTTTGGGTAAACCCCATTACCTTGTGTCATATATGACCGAAAAGCTCTGCCATTCACAGTCACAGGTAGTCGAGTGGTAAACTCACAGGCTTTGGGGTAGTCGAGTTGGATCAATTCCGGTTGGTGGCGTGTGCAAATCCAGCACTGAACACTTGGTTATGATTTTCCATGGAAAACCCCAATATGTGACATCACTGATGGATTGATTATTTTAGTTATCATACATTCGCTTATTATTAGTGTTATTATTAATGTGACATTATGATTGATTGATTGATTGATTGATTGATTATGCTCGCAATGAAGAACACTTATGCCTGCAATGATAAATTGATTATGCTTGCAAAGAAGAGCGCTTATGCCTGCAATCATTAATTGAAAAGCGCTTATGCTTTTAATAAAGATATAATGCTTGATTATAAATGTGAATGATTAACATTCACATTTATAATCCTTTATTCATTATATGCTCACCTTTATACTCATGAATGCTTAGTGCACTGTGTGAAAGGTTAGGGAGAAGTTTAGGAGCATAACCACCTTTTCGAGGACGTGGTTGGAATGAGATAAGTTTTAAAGACTAAACTGAAGCAAGGTTCAACTGTGGATGGAGCCATCAACACCAGCTGCAACGTGATGTTTTTGTAACAATGGCACACATGTACGTAATTTACACTCACATACACACACATAGTCAAACAAGTTCAGTGTGTCTCCAACAGCCCCCACCCTTTAGGTTGGACACACCTATGTAGTAGATTTCCCAATAAATAAGGGTGAAGGAGGAGATCGTTAGGGGTTACGTGCCGAGAACTGAAACCTAACGCTTCTCCTTGTTCCCTCCTGGTACCAGAATTAAGTCTCCTGTCTCCTCTTTGTGTTTTATTCCTGTTACATTGGATAAACCTGACAATCACATATGACATAAGTACCTAGCCTGGCACCGTCACTTGTAGTATAGTGGTAAATGAGCTCGCTTTCGATGCAGGCAGTTATGGTTCAAAACCCGCTCAGTTTGTGGGTGTTAAAGTGTTAAAATACAGCACCAAATACTTGGTTAATTTTACCATGGGAAAACCGCAGTATGTAGCGTCAGATATGACATAAGTGCCTTGTAAGGCACAGTTACTGGTAGTGTAGTGGTAAAATTGCAGGCTTTCTGTGCAGGCATCATGGGTTCCAAACCCACTCTGGTTTTGGAACCCATGTTAATTTTTCTTTAGGCAAACCCCATTACCTTGTGTCATATATGACCGAAAAGCTCTGTCGTTCACACTCACTGGTAGTCTAGTGGTAAATTCGCAGGATTTGGGTGCAGTCAGAGTTGGATCACTTCGGTCAGTGACATGTGCAAATATGGTGCGAACACTTGGTTACTTTTCTCTTTGGGAAAACCCCAATATGTAGTGTCATATGACATAAGTGCCTTGCCAGTCACAGTCACTGGTAGTGTCTGTAAAGTAAGCTTTATATTTGTGTGTATTTCTCAATACCCTATTGTTTTACTTGACCTTGCTTTTCTGTGCTCACATAAAACTCTCCTCACACAGTATCTGCCACACACATTCCATCGCTTTTAAAACACGCACCCACACACCATATGATAGCCAACACCAAATCACACCAGTACTTTTCCATTGTTTGCACTGCGCATGCTCTACAGAAAATAAATGCACTCTGCAGCGGGGACCCGACAGGAGATCTTGTGAGCCGAGGCACTGAAACTTCGTGCCCTCCTGTTCTTCCTGCTGCAGCTGTCTAAAACTTTATTTCAGTGTGCTTGCCTGTTCTTTGCCCGGTCGGCCAGGCCTTTTAGACCCAACAGTGTCGTGGTATACTATCTGGCTTTCGTTGCAGGCAGCACAGCTTCAAGACCTACTCAGTATTGTGTGAAAATAAAATTGAAACACAAAGTTAGTTTTTCTTCGGAAAATCCCGTACTGTTGCGTTATATATTACGAAAAGCCCTCTTTTTCACAGTCACTGTTAGTGTAGCGGTGAACTTGTTGTCTATAGATCTAGTCGATGCTGGTTCAAAACCCACTCGCTAACGTGTGAAAATGCAGCACTGAACACTTGGTTACTTTTTCTTTGGGAAAACCCCATTACGTTTTGTCATATATGACCAAAGTGCACCGGCGTTCAGGCGCTGGTAGTGTAGTGGTAAAATCGCAGGCTTTCTGTGGAGGCAGCACGGTTTCAAAACCCACTCAGTGACGTGTTAAAGAAAATTTCAAACACAGAGTTACCTTCTTCTTTGGAAATCCCCTATAAGTTGCATTGTGTATTACCAAAGAGATGTGACATTCACAGTCACTGGTAGTGTAGTGGTAAATCGCAGGCTTTCTGTCCAGGCAGCATGGGTTCAAAACCCACTCAGTGACGTGTGAAAATAACATTTCATACACTTAGTTAATTTTTTTTGGGGGTAAACCCCATTACCTTGCGTCATATATGACCAAAAAGCTCTGCCATTCACAGTCACAGGTAGTCGAGTGGTAAGCTACGCAGGCTTTGGGGTAGTCAGGGTGGATCAATTCAGGTTGGTGACGTCTGCAAATCCAGCACTGAACACTTGATTATGATTTTCCATGGGAAAACCCCAATATGTGACATCACATATGACATAAGTGCCTCGCCTGGCACGGTCACTTGTAGTATAGTGGTAAATGAGCTTGCTTTCGATGCAGGCAGTTGTGCTTCAAAACCCGCTCAGTGAAGTGTTAAAATACAGCACCAAATACTTGGTTAATTTTTACCATGGGAAAACCGCAGTATGTCGCGTCAGATATGACATAAGTGCCTTGAAAAGCACAGTCACTGGTAGTGTAGTGGTAAAATTGCAGGCTTTCTGTGCAGGCATCATGGGTTCCAAACCCACTGTGGTTTTGGAACCCATGTTAATTTTTAAACCCCATTACCTTGCGTCTTATATGACCAAAAGCTCTGCCATTCACAGTCACAGGTAGTCGAGTGGTAAACTCGCAAGCTTTGGGTGTAGTCCGAGTTGGATCAATTCCCGGTTGGTGACGTGTGCAAATCCAGCACTGAACACTTGGTTATGATTTTCAATGGGAAAACCCCAATATGTGACATCACATATGACATAAGTGCCTAGGCTGGCACCGTCACTGGTAGTATAGTGGTAAATGAGCTCGCTTTGGATGCAGGCAGTTATGGTTCAAAACCCACTCAGTGACGTGTTAAAATACAGCAACAAATACTTGGTTAATTTTTACCATGGGAAAACCGCAGTATGTCGTGTCAGATATGACATAAGTGCCTTGAAAAGCACAGTCACTGGTAGTGTAGTGGTAAAATTGCAGGCTTTCTGTGCAGGCATCATGGGTTCCAAACCCACTGTGGTTTTGGAACCCATGTTAATTTAAACCCCATTACCTTGCGTCTTATTTGACCAAAAAGCTCTGCCATTCACAGTCACAGGTAGTCGAGTGGTAAACTCGCAGGCTTTGGGTGTAGTCCGAGTTGGATCAATTCCCGGTTGGTGACGTGTGCAAATCCAGCACTGAACACTTGGTTATGATTTTCCATGGGAAAACCCCAATATGTGACATCACATATGACATAAGTGCCTAGGCTGGCACCGTCACTGGTAGTATAGTGGTAAATGACCTCGCTTTGGATGCAGGCAGTTATGGTTCAAAACCCACTCAGTGACGTGTTAAAATACAGCAACAAATACTTGGTTAATTTTTACCATGGGAAAAGCGCGGTATGTAGCGTCAGATATGACATAAGTGCCTTGAAAGGCACAGTCACTGGTAGTGTAGTGGTAAATGAGCTCGCTTTCGTTGCAGGCAGTTATGGTTCAAAACCCGCTCAGTGGCGTGTTAAAATACAGCGCCAAATACTTGGTTAATTTTACCATGGGAAAAAGCGCAGTATGTAGCGTCAGATATGACATAAGTGCCTTGAAAGGCACAGTCACTGTTGTCTAGTGGTAAAATCGCAGGCTTTCTGTGCAGGCTTCATGGGTTCCAAACCCACACTGGTTTTGGAACACATGTTAATGTTTTTCTTTAGGCAAACCCCATTACCTTGTGTCATATATGACCGAAAAGCTCAGTCTTTCACACTCACTGGTAGTCTAGTGGTAAATTCGCAGGATTTGGGTGCAGTCAGAGTTAGATCACTTCCCTGTCAGTGACATGTGCAAATATGGTGCCGAACACTTGATTTTTATCTTTGGGAAAACCCAATATGTAGTGTCATACGACATAAGTGCCTTGACAGTCACTGGTAGTGTCAGTGGTAAACTATCTGGCTTTCGTTGCAGGCAGCACAGGTTCAAGACCTACTCAGTATTGTGTGAAAATAAAATTGAAACACAAAGTTAGTTTTTTCGGAAAATCCCGTACTGTTGCGTTATATATTACCGAAAAGCCCTGTCTTTCACAGTCACTGTTAGTGTAGTGGTGAACTTGTTGTCTATAGATCTAGTCAGCGCTGGTTCAAAGCCACTCACTAACGTGTGAAAATGCAGCACTGAACACTTGGTTACTTTTTCTTTGGAAAACCCCATTACGTTTTGTCATATATGACCAAAGTGCACCGCCATTCAGATACTGGTAGTGTAGTGGTAAAATCGCAGGCTTTCTGTGGAGGCAGCACGGTTTCAAAACCCACTCAGTGACATGTTAAAAGAACATTTCAAACACAGAGTTACCTTCTTCTTTGGAAATCCCCTATAAGTTGCATTGTGTATTACCAAAGAGCTGTGATATTCACAGTCACTAGGAGTGTAGTGGTAAATCGCAGGCTTTCTGTGCAGGCAGCATGGGTTCAAAACCCACTCAGTGACGTGTGAAAATAACATTTCACACACTTAGTTAATTTTTTTGGGGGGGTAAACCCTCTTGCGTCATATATGACCAAAAAGCTCTGCCATTCACAGTCACAGGTAGTTGAGTGGTAAACTCGCAGGCTTTTGGGGTAGTCAGAATTGGATCAATTCCAGGTTGGTGACGTCTGCAAATCCAGCACTGAACACTTGATTATGATTTTCCATGGGAAAACCCCAATATGTGACATCACATATGACATAAGTGCCTCGACTGGCACCGTCACTTGTAGTATAGTGGTAAATGAGCTCACTTTCGATGCAGGCAGTTATGGTTCAAAACCTGCTCAGTGACGTGTGAAAATACAGCACCAAATACTTGGTTAATTTTTACCATGGGAAAACCGCAGTATGTAGCGTCAGATATGACATGAGTGCCTTGTCAGGCACAGTTACTGGTAGTGTAGTGGAAAAATTGCAGGCTTTCTGTGCAGGCATCATGGGTTCCAAACCCACTCTGGTTTTGGAACCCATGCTAATTTTTTTCTTTGGGTAAACCCCATTACCTTGTGTCATATATGACCGAAAAGCTCTGTCATTCACACTCACTGGTAGTCTAGTGGTACATTCGCAGGATTTGGGTGCAGTCAGAGTTGGATCACTTCGGTCAGTGACATGGGCAAATATGGTGCGAACACTTGGTTACTTTTGTCTTTGGGAAAACCCCAATATGTAGTGTCATATGACACAAGTGCCATACCAGTCACAGTCACTGGTAGTGTCGTGGTAAACTATCTGGCTTTCGTTGCAGGCAGCACAGGTTCAAGTCCTGCTCAGTATTGTCTGAAAATAAAATTGAAACACACAGTTAGTTTTTCTTTCTGAAAATCCGTACTGTTCTTTACATTTTGGAATAAAGGCCTCCAAAATGGGAAAAAATATGACCTGGAGTGCCGACAAGTTGGTCTGAGCAGCCCAACATGTTGACATTTTCGAATATTTTTCTATACACGCCAAGACCATATTTGTGTAGAGTTTTAGGTGTTGTAATGAGACCAAAAGAGTACTACGTGTATTTTTTTCATATGTAGTAGTCTGTCTGTATTTTTACATCATATTGCAATATGTAATCATATCTATTTTTAATTACATCATCTGATACAGTAGTAGTAGTAGTATAGACTTCATCCTACCCCCACATGAGTTTCATTAGGAAATGTTTGAAATGTTTTGAAACGTAATTATCCTTGGTATTGTTCAATGTCTAGTGTTCTCATGCTCAAATTAATACGATAAGTGTAAAAAGTAAAATGATAGAACTCGGAAATTAGAAAAATAGAACTCGGTCAATTTTCTCGTTCGTTTTACCCTAACCGCCATGAAAGAGCGGTCGCTTCGATTGGCCTGTTGTGAATTGAAAAATGACCAAATAGGGGCCAAAACTACATTTACCAGAATGCCTAACATCCTTAGCACATAACAGTTAGGCGTAGAAAAAAGTAGTGTTTCCGTTAACCCGATCGACCGAGAATTTCTACCTAAAAAAAAACTTTACGGGCATTTTTTCAAACCTTCTACATTTTTGTGTAATAATAATAATAATAGTACAATTCATTTATACGCGCCTTTCAAAACACTCAAGGACGCTTTACAATCAAAACAAGAACAATAAAACCACAGACAAAATTATAAACACACTTGCTAAACCCCATGGGAGCGAATAAAAGCGCCGTGGACAAGACAGTTATCGTAAAAATATATTTGGACAAAAGGGAAACACACAGATTGGCAGAAAAAGCGTGTCGGTCCGACTTTCGCGTGTCCTCGGCTAACCAGCTTAGCTGTTGGCGTCATTGCGTTGGCGCTGATTGGTTGAAATCAAAAGCGCTTGCGTACATGTTCGCTGAAGCACGCACAGCCTCGCCATCTCGTGGCCTCGCCATTTCTCTGAGATTTCTTAATTTTGTCGAGAACAGAAGCCACAAAGGGTGCACATTTGCACACAAAGGAAGATTGATCATTGAATGTCGAGTATTTGAATAGCGTTTGTGTTAACTAATTCATGCGTGATCGGCTAGTGTGTGTGCGTGTACATATTTATTTATTTATTCATTCATTCATTCCCAGGATTTTCTGAAAAGTCCCCTTTCATTTCTGTTATCCCAAACCAACCAACCAATCATAGCGCAGTATTTCTTTCCAGCCGAAGGTGAACATGTTGGTTCTTAGAGGTAGCGGAAAAGGGCGTAACAACTTCATATCAATTTATTTATTCAGGCGCTGTTGGGACTAAAAGGCCCGGCCGACCAGACAAAGAACAGGCAGCGCACTGCGGAAATAAAGTTTTAGACTGCTGCAGCAGGGAAGAACAGGAGGGCACGAAGTTTCAGTGCCTCGGCTCACAAGATCTCCCGTTGGTTCTCCACTGCAGAGTGCTTTTATTTTGAAAAGTCACAGAATAGAGCATGCGCAGTGCAAACAATAGAAAAGTACTGGTGTGGTGTGCTGTTGGCTCGTAAATCATATGGTGTGTGTGGGTGCGTGTTCTGGGTGCGATGGGATGTGTGTGGCAGATAGTGTGTGAGGAAAACTTTATGTGAACACAGAATAACAAGGTATGCAAGTTAAATAGAAACCATCAAATAAAACTATAGGCTATTGAAAAATACACACAAATATAAGAGCGTACTTTACAGGCGCAATAATCAGACAAGAAGCAAGTGACACATTGTCTTTAGTGAAAAAGTCTAAATATTGTGTTGCCCTTGTTAGTTGGGCCAATGGGCCTGACATAGACAAAACCAGCATCGTTGCAGTTATCTGGATAATTGATTTTGACCAGCGGCGCTACTGACAACAAATATCTGGTTGATTGTCCAACGACAAGCGCCAAGAAACCAGCGAATGGTTGGCAGATGAGCATGCTTATTTTGAACAATTGCGTTGTTGAAGATTCAATTGAGAAAGTTCCTTCACGTTTTCTTTTCTTCACTTTAACACGTGGAACATGTATTCATTCTCATTTTGGAAAACATTAATCAAATTTGAATTAGAGCTGGTTATGTCCATGTTGCTTGGCTGAAACGTTCAGACTTGCTGGTTGCCATAATAGCTTGTAAACCAGATAAATTACCTAAGGCCTCTGCACTTCTTACATGCTTATACATTAAAATAAATGGCATGAGGTATTTGAAACTTCATAATGTTTTGGAACACTGTATATTTGGAGTTGTTTTTATTTCTAGTAACTTCTAGCTGATGCTTGACTATTTTCTGCAGTTACGAAGTGGTCAAAAAATCTTGCTCATGTATTTTTCTACATCTGGGTCTTACAGGGTTAAATGGAGTTAATATTTTTGTCATACTTTTTATTTGTAACCGTATTATGCAACGGGTCGCATAATCTTATGTTAATACTGTATATTAAATAGGTGTATTGTTTAAACATTTTCTTTTGAATGTAATTTTTATAACTTGAAAATGTTTTCTCTTCTTCACACAGAGTTCTGTTATTCAAGGTCTTTGGGGTAAGGTGTTGGTTGAGATTATATAAAACAAAAATTGCATCATTGGTGTTACATTGTTGTAGTCATGCTCTTACTTTTTTTCTCTAGAACAACACAAGAAACGTTCTGGCGACAGATATTTTGCGAGCTATCGTCCATGTGCAACGATTGTGTAAAGACACAAATCACGGCCAGTAAAGGATTCTGGGAGAGATGTGCCTCTATCTTAGAATCCCAAATAATGTTTATAATCAAAAGACTCAGCAGAGCGAACCGATTGCACCAGGTCAGTAGTTTGACTGATTTTGATGAATCAATTAGGAAAGACTTTTCTCACTGTTCAGAGCTTTGGCATTTTGATCTCTTGAGTGCATTCAAACTGTCTGTGCAAGCAGTGATTGTAAAAATATACAAGTCAATGCAAGTGCCTCACAAAAATTAACAATTACATCACAACTACCTATGTTTGATCTAATTTTCTACCTCCCTCCCAAACCACCAAAGACCCATTTTGAATTGTGTGAGGCACTTCCATTGTAAACAGGCCGAATAAAAATGATATGGTGGCCCTCGAAAAATTCAATGTATTGTTGCATGTGGATTCTTCCAATTAATAAAGAGTTAAGTATGAACATGTTAAAGGTAGGGCGGCCCGGTAGTCCAGTGGTTAGCACGTCGACTTCACAGTGCGTTGGTACCGGGTTCAATTCCAGCTCCAGCCTCCTTGTGTGGAGTTTGCATGTTCTCCCGGGCCTCGTGGGTTTTCTCCGGGCACTCCGGTTTCCCTCCCACATTCAAAAACATGCATGGCAGGCTGATTGAACACTCTGAATTGTCCCTAGGTGTGAGTGTGAGCGTGGATGGTTGTTCGTTTCTGTGTGCCCTGTGATTGGCTGGCAACCGATTCAGGGTGTCCCCGTCTACTGCCGAAGGCGGCTGGGATAGGCTCCAGAACCCCCATGACCCTAGTGAGGATCAAGCGGTTCGGAAAATGGATGGATGGATGTTAAATGTAAGTGTTTTTTTAATAGGAGGAGTCAAATTCTCACAAGCTCCCACCACAGCGGACATGTTACAATCAATGTGGAGGATAAGACATCACAACATGTCAACTTTTTCTGCATGTCCTCTTTTGTAATTGTAGTCTTAAGTGTATGTTAAATATGATCTTGCTGAATGTAGATGGTTGTCATTCAAAGGTGCACATATATATATTATCATTTCAATGGTATATATATATATATATATATATATATATATATATATATATATATATATATATATATATATATATATGTATATTGGAGCTGTCAAGCGATTACAATTTTTAATCTAATTAAAAACTCAACTGTCATAATTAACTCAAATTAACTAAAAATTAATCATGATTGCTCACTCATTTTTATCGTTTCTGAATTTCCTTTTATATTTTTTGTCCTATTTTCCCCCATTTTAATGCTCTCATCAACATGGAATCATGAATCAGTTTTCTATGTGCAAAATGCAAATATTTACTGAAATAACAATTTTGATTTTCAATTTTACATGAACATTTTTCACTTAGAGCAATTATTCACACATTATCTCTCACACAATATTACTGTCCATCAACAACAGTGAAAACAATATTTTGTCACACAACAGCTGCTTGAACAGCTCTTTTAGGAATCAAAACAGCGCAATATAACATTATAAAGTGCACATCTAAGGTAAACTAGTACTCAGCCTATAATGGATTTAAGCCATGGTTGCATACTTCGTTTTTCTCAAATTTGCTTTGAACACAGCAGTCAGGCTATGCTGATTCTGTTGGTCCTTCTTGCTCGGAAGTCTCTCTACGGTTTTGTGTCGACATCATTTGGATTCTTGTAATGGAGGCTCGCTGGCAATCAGTAATGGTTGTTCAGTTAGGGATTGTCGGTCAGCATGGAAGGATCTCTCGTTCTGTACTTTTTGGATCATTTATTGGAGCACTTTGCAGCAGAAGTAGGAGTAGTAGTAGTTGTAACAGAAGTATCAGAAGCAGGTAATAACCTAAACTACACATAAATGCAGTAAAAAATTAATATATCTATCTTTCTGCATCGCAATGTAAATATGTATATAATTGACATTAATGAATACCTTTATCTAACAATACGTTTAATAAATACTGTAATCAACCCTGATTTCACTATGTATCATTATCGTCATCATTATTCATTGTTTTAAACGTAAGAAACCATTCAACACAAACAGAAAGTCGAATCGAACAAAAGAACTACAAGTCCCAATACTCAATCCGGAGAGTGGAGCGCCGGCATGAACATATCAAGTCGTATCGAACAAAGAACTACAAGTCCCAAAGGTCCAACCGGAAGTGGAGCGCCGGCATATTCACCCCAGCTGCAACGCAATTTACTTCGTTTAAACGTCAGATTGCAGACGGACAAACATGACAACTATGCAAAAATGAGCTAAATAAAGACAGCCCTGTTCTAGCAACATTTTAGCCACGCTGTTTAAATTGCCGATTGCGACGGTAACTGACTGTGATTGCATAGCGATCGCGCAACAAAGCAACCCGATCATGACCGAATCTAAAAGCTAACTTTACATCTGACTTGATAAGTAGCACTTCGCGTAGCTTAACATTGAGCCATGCCGACGACGAAGCGAGTGTATTCACTCCGCGAAACAAAACGCTATTTATACATCGCGCGAACGTCACCTGTCGGTGGCAGCCCCGCCCCTCTTAAAGCGCCAGGTCAATCCAGCAGGAGTCGTTCAGCAAATTTGTTCTTCGTCGTGTCATCCATTTTCTTCGTTTTGAAATTATCTGTTGTCAGCGGCTTACATACGCAGTATACCCGCGTGACACCCCTCAAGGCAGTTGGATAAACGGAGAAATATCTGCTTGTCAGTTCTCTTGCTTTTATTTGAATTCGTAAGGGGAGAAAGTACCATAACACACACAGCATTTATGGTGACAACACCGGAAGTTGGAGCGGGTCCTTCAAAGTAAAACAGGAAATAAGGAAATAATTGAGAGCATATTTTGTCGTTCACAACACCCCACTTGCTCTCACATTATTGGCATCTAATCACTTTACATCAAAATAAAATACTCATGACCCAAATAACAACTTGGAAATAATCAACAACTTAATTCGTGATGCAGGTTTCGTCATAACATCTGCAAGCATCACTTCAGTTGGACAATACTGTAGGTCTACCTTGCCATCATTTACAGTAGACCTAATGAAATGGTACTTAACATCAATGTTGAATCTCACAAGTAACTTTTTCACATAGGTTCTTTCTGACATCTTCACATATACCTCTGACTGATCAAAATCAATACCTAGAAAATGTGTCAGTTTTCCCAAATCTTTCATTTTGAATCTAGCTGCAAGCATGTTTTCACATTTTCATTACTTCCTCATCAGTAGCAGCTATGATTAAATCATCAACCCAAATTATTATGGTGACTTTGTCATTTCCCTTTTCTTTGAAATAGACACAATAATCAGCTTCATTGAAGTCGTTGTCAATCAAGTAAGAATGTAACATCAGATTCCAATTCACGACCTGCCTGTTTAAGGCCGTACAGTGACTTTTCAAGTTTATACACAAGCTTCTGTTCAGTACTTATTACCTCATAACCCTCTGGTTGTTCTACATAGAGCTCACAATCTATGGGTGCATGAAGACAAGCTGTCTTTACGTCCATTTGGTGGAGTAGCAAATTTTCCTGAACCGCTTTTTGCATTAGTACCCTCACGCTTGTCATATTTGCTGTTGGAGAAAATGTTTCCTTAAAATCTATGCCATGTCTTTGACTGTAGCCCTTAGCAACAAAACGAGGCCTTATATTTGTCTGTGCCATCCTCATTTCTCTTTAACGCATAAACCCAACGTACCCCTGCACACTTTCCTCGGGGTAGCTCTGTTAGGGTAAAAGTGTTGTTTTCATTCAAAGACTCCATCTCTTCGTCCATAGCTTTGGTCCATTTGTCAGCATTAAGTGAACTTTTTTGCCTCTTTAAAGACTGTGGTACGTCACACGCCAGTCTATAACAGTAGTCTATGTTAGTAAACAGTTGGTCATCGTCATCAGTCACATAGTCTTTTAGGTAACTCGGCTTCTTTTGGCTCTAGTTGATTTTCTCACACTGTCTGCACTGCTCGGTTGTGTTCCCATGTCAGGCACATGGCTGCCCATTTCTGCATCATCCTGCACTGTTTCCACTATTAATGGCTTTCTGTTTGCTCTGCCAGAGTCCAAAGATCATCGTCATCATCCTGATCTGAGCTCATTTCTGTCTGGATTTGTTGCTGTGCAGATGGCCGTCACAAATTTCAACATTCTGTGCTTTTGTATTTTTCACTGTTTGGATAATAAACAAAATAAGCTGGACTATTTTGTCATATCAACGAAAATTCCTTTTCGCTTCTAGAGTCGAGTTTCTTCTTGTCATGCTTGTATGCATAGCACACAGCGCCGAACTTTTGCATTTGCGAAATATTTGGTTTCTTTCAGTCAACATAAAGTAAGCAGTCTGCTTTGTGCGATTATTAAAGCATCGGTTCCTGACCACTACTGCTGTCTGCACTGCATAAGTCCACAACATTTTGGGTAGGTCACTTTCAAGTAACATGCATCTCGCCATGTCAAATAAAGTCCTCAGTTTCTCTCTGCTGTACCGTTTTGGTGCGGTGAGTATGGTGCTGAGGTTTACGTGTCTAATGCCATGTTTACATAGGTCCTTGGTACTCTTTGGACATGAACTCAGTACCATTGTCAGATCTAATACACTTAACCTTCCCATAGGGGCAGTGTCTGCTAAAAAGTTTTCTGTGGCAGTCACTGTATCACTCTTGTGTTTGAGAAAGTACACAAAATTGTACTTGAGAGTCATCAGTAAACGACACTGCAAATCTGTGTCCATCTATAGAAATGGGATCTATAGGTCCTGCCAGATCTGTATGCACTAAGCCTAACACCTCTGTTGCTCTTGCATCCGGCTCTCTATTTCTGGTTTGCACAAACTTCCCTTGAATACACACTTCACATGGTGACACAGGTTTTCGCATTTCCCTTTGATTACCATACCATCAACCACTTTTGTCAACTTTTGCACATCACTGTAATTGCAATGGCCGAGAATCTCGTGCCCACGTTTGCAAATCAAAACAACCTTTGCACTTGTCATTACCCTCGTCTGCAGTTGATAGGTAGTAAAGATTGTTCTGCACATTAATAGGGAATACAGTACCATCACTCATCTTCACCATGTCCATTCCGTCGTTGAAAATCACTGTTGCTCCACTTGCCGTCGCAGCCTTCACAGAGAAATGTCTTGTGGATATGAAGGGATGAACAGTGTATTTCTCAATGTCGTTGTATGGTGGTGTCCTTAGCTGTCGATGAGGATCACCTCTGCTTCTCCCCGCCCGTTCGCCACGCCTTGGCACTTGGTTCCGTCTCCTAGCTCAACATAGTGTGTGTCAGCCTTGAAGGTCTCATCGAAGCTCTTGAACTTTGTCTCATCTGTGATGATGTGGGATGTAGCACGGTGTCCACCATTAGGCCTTTCGTCTTCACACCATGTCCTGGAGCGATGTCCGCTTCCGGTCCTTGGTCAAGAAAGCATACGACTTGTTGCCGTCTCCCTCTGCAGCTTGTCTAGCTTGTTCACTCTTTGGTCGGCGTCTGCAGTTTGCATCTCTGTGCGTTGAACTCTTGCAATAACTGCACCACTGTCTCCTTTGGCATTCTCTCGCTTTGTGCCCTTTTACACGCGCCAAAGCACACCATATCCGCCATTTGTTTTTGTCGTCGCCCCTTGGAGTATTGTCTTTCACTTTCATGACATTATCTGACACCTGGCGCAGAGTTTTTCGGTGTCTTCATATGATCGCAGTCTAGTTTTAAAGTCAGCAAATTTGAGCTTTTCTTCACTCTGTGTCACATGCACTGCAAAAGGTTTGAAGGATTCTGGAAGTCCTTTCAACACCATTGCTATGAGTAGATCATCACTCATGACTTCCTATGCATTTCTTAGTGCCGTGATGATAGTCTCTGCCCTAATCACAAAATCTGTTCACGCTTTCCTTGCTTCCCATCTGCAGACTTGTCAGTTCAGAATACAGGTTTATTATGCGAGGTTTCCCTTTACCTGCATAGTACTCTCGAAGCATCTTCAGGGCTTTTCTCCCATCATCTGCAGCTTCGCATGGCGAGGCCGAGACTTTTGTCGTCCAAAAACTGGATCAGCTCTGCATAGGCCATCCCGTTCTGTTCCTTGTGCTTAGCCTCTTCATCAACGTCATCAAGCTGCGGAACTTACATACGTTGGGCGGGTCCTTCAAAGTAAAACAGGAAATAAGGAAATAATTGAGAGCATATTTTGTCGTTCACAACAAATAATAATAATAATAGTACTGTAATGCCCTTCAATAACGGGAGAAGAATGCATGAGTCGCTGATGCAATTAAGTAAGCTTTTAATAAACAAAACAAGCAATAAACACACGCATTCAAAGGAGTTGTTGTTAGCCACAACTCACGCTCATCGCTCCACACTCAGACTAACTACCGGAGCCAATATTCCCCCAACCTCGCCCCTCCCTTTCTATGACGTCACACGAATACAAGAAACAGATATTACAGTACATTTCATTTATCGCGCCTTTCAAAACACTCAAGGACGCTTTACAATCAAAACAAGAACAATAAAACCACAGACAAAATTATAAATAATAAAAGGAAAGATGTTTACATCGGTGCAAACTCTCGCGATATTCACGTTGAGCATGCGGCGTCATTTGCCGTCGTGTGTCAACAACATTGAATCATGGCGGCGACGCGACCTCGAAAATAGTTTAGACCGCGTTTTGTGTGTTGCAGTGTAGCATTACTACACCTTGTGACGAATATTTTATTCATAAAGTTACCATGCTACAACCAGTAAATTATAGAATAACCAATACTTTTCATAATATTTTCACAGCGATTAGCCTACAAATCTAATGTCAATTTGCCATGTAATCGTGCCTCGCGTCGTCCGTCTCTCGCTCTCGTGTTTTGTGCATACGTCACAGGTGAGTTTAGTGATACGCCCTTCGGACGATTCATACGAAAAATCAGACTGGCATTGCCATTTCTTAAATAGCGTAATTAGTAGACCTTTGTGAGTTTTTAGCGCCATCTCAAAACTTTCATCCGCGCGATTCCTCAATTTGCGGACTAAAATAGCAACCCCATATACGCACCTATCTGTTGCGTCCCCGAACACTCAAAAGCGAAAGTAAATTCGAAGAAACACACCCACACACCACAAACACACAGAGGCACAGTGAAATCGCGTTGATCACACAGTCAAGTCGTGTGCGGTGACTTTAATGGATTAAACTATGTTTCGGTACCGTAAAATGGCGCCCGCGAAGCGACACGCTACGGTAACTATTGTTCGTGAAATCCTCAAGTGCCGTAGTTTTTGTTTGTTTGTTTGTTTTCCTTCGACAGCGTCTGGGGTTTCAATGTCTCCTTGTTTTATGTTTTATGGTTATTTTGTTTACATTTATGATGGGGGCGTGGCAAAATATTTAAAAAATAAAAACATTTGTCCGACCTACCGACCCTATGCGAAATTTCATGTTACCGGAAACACACTACTATTTTTCTCGCCTAACCAGGCCCGACCCTGCTTAGCTTCGAGATCGGGCGTTCTCAGGGTAGTATGGCCGTGGCGAAAGACAGAGTCAAAATGTCCCCCTTTATAGTTTACAGGCACTTCCAGGTCACGGAGAATGGGGCGAATTTGTTACAATTCGTTCCCTCCTCCCTTTTCCACGGACGAGGGCCAGCGCACTCTTGTCGTTTGAGCTCTCAGCCTGTCAGGCTCGCATCCGCTTCGATGCGAGCACGCAGCTACAGTACTTGCAGCCCAGTCAGCAAAGGCATCTGGCCCGGATTCGGCATGAAGCTGGCACTGCTGGCCTTGTGTCGGCACTGGCATAATGCATGTGGGCGAACACGGCCCAGGAGTGGCAAAGAAGGCATGGCTTGACTCTGGCAAACCAGATGAGGGCCAGTTGTGGAGTGAAGTATTTGGGCCAGAAATCAATTTCCAACTCCGGCCCGAATATGGCCAGCCAGTATTGAGCCACCCTTAAATGCAGTTTCCTTTTTTTTTTTTTACACACACCCTTGTTTTACAATTGCACACCGATGCGGGATTCCATTCATCTCACACACACACACACACACACACACACACACACACACACACACACACACACGCGCGTTTGCACACGCACGTACTAATTTTTGTGCACCTCGCTCGTGCGCACACACAACGTGGTCAAGTAAGATTATGTTGAAATCGACTGGCGTCAGCGAAAGAAGGTCAAGTACAAGTTTTGAATTTTCGTGTTTTTTCCTCATACGTACAGTACTTTAATGTACAACAGTCATTGCTACACTCCGATACAGTAGGGTGATGCACGCAAACGTTAGCTGCCACCCACCAATTAAGAAGAAGAAAAACAAGAAGAAGAAGAAGAAGAAGGCGCCAAGAAAAACAGCGCTCTCCGCCTCGCGTGGTGGGATGTCTCCGAGTGACAGTGAGGAACGTCCCGGCGGCTCTTGGGCCCCTGACGCGGTTAAATGCCCACTAGGGAAAGGAGATGGGGTCTCACGGAAGGTGAGGCGCCTAGTGCTCGCTTAGCGGAACGGAGGGGAGTTGAGGAGGACATCGCTCGCAGTTAACGACGGCGCTCTTTGCCCTGATTGCCCATGCACGCTCGGTGAGACATCCAGAAAAGACGTGGTGAGTAAATTTATTTAATGCTTAGGTTACCATTTGTCCTTAGTGACAGTACACTGACAGTTACAATACGAAGACAATTCTGTCTAGAGTTTAGCCTGAGTTTAGCCTGAATTTTGAAGAGAGCTAATAATGACGATTAGCATTAGCCGAAATGAGAGGGGGGGATTATGTGCTCCAAGCACAGATATGACTTCTTTATGGTGGCATAGGGAAATATTAAAAATATATTGTGCTACAATTTAAGGGTTATTTACATGTATTTTTACTAAAATTGTCACCTGCTGTATCTAAATCGAGACTGAAGCGCGCGAAGTTTGAAAATAAGCGAGTCGACTACGTCACAGGCAGGCTGGGCGTTAGGTTAAATTAACAGTCAGAGGTGCTGCTAAAAAAGAACCCTTTCTGCACTGAAATACAATGAAATAAATTTGGATTCAGTTTGCTGCGATACAAACCGGATACTTCATTCTTGACCATAAAGTTAATTTAAAACTTATTACCTCAATTCAAAAACAAAATCTGACGTTGAAATTAAGTTTTATATTTGTAAGACTGAATATGAAAATAAACTGAATTCAATTTTCAGTGAGGATCAAATACAGTTTCAAAGAAAAAAGTCCAACTTTCAAATTCAGATTGTGCAATTAAAATTCAAATATTCTGTATTATTCAGAGTAAAATATACAAATCCATCCATTATCTGAGCCCCTTAACTTCAATTCATGTAATTCAAATTCAGTCTAAACAATTTAAAAGTTATTCACGTTTAGTTTTGGTGGCAAATATTCCGCCCCACAGTGTCACACTTAGTTTAGTTTTGGTTGTAAAGTGTCTTGAAAGGCATGAAAGAAATGTATTATTATTATTATTATTATAAGTCATTTAAAGGGTTATTTTTAGTGACCATTCACTGGTCATGACATGTACAAATGTTTGTTTTCCTAACACACTGTTCATCCTTGTTTTCTTACAGCCCCTGTGAGACCTAACAGCCTAACATCTTGGGCCTCAGACCAGGAAATTGATGCCACCATCCAAAGATGGCTAGAGCTGGCTCCTGACCCCGGGATGGTGGTCGGAAGGAGAGAATGAAAAGAAAGGATAACATGGAGAGCAGTTTGATCAATGAATAAATGCTGTTCAAGAAGCTGCTGTATTACAGTTTGGACTTGGTGCTAACTGTCGTGCACTTTTCAGTTTGTGTGGTTGTTTGTGAGTTCACATTATGAAAATAAAAAAATTTTGTAACAGTTGTTTTTGAGGCTTTTTTTTTTTTTAAATGGGGGGTCTAATATGGCTCATGAATTGTGCCATGCAGGTACACTTCATGTACACCTGCATGTGTTGTGTTGCAAATGCATGCCATGCATGGGTTTTAAACCTGCGGCATGCATTTGTTTTCTGACACAATGCATGCAGGTGTACATGAAGTGTACCTACATAACATAAACATAATTATTAAGTGGCTGAGTTACGGTTGAATTAAGGCTGATATGAGGAGCCTGTTCAGGCCCAGCGTCGGGCGGAGTAGGGCCAGATACGGTTATACAATCGGCCCACATCATGGATGCCAGACCTGGGCCACTGCAGGACCGTCATTCATTGCGGTATGTGGGCGAGTGCACTGCCGTGTCTGCGCGAGCTGGGCAAGACCAATTTTGCTGACTGGGTGATGTCTGTTGTGAAAGTTGGCTTTTCCAGCGGAGGTGCAACACATCAATAACATACTTTAAAATGTCAGCTAAATGTTGTGGGTCTCAAGTTAAGGCTGAGGTGAAAATAATGAGAAATGAAAGCACGAAATAACGTGAAAGCGCGTTTACGTGTGTAGGAAGGTGCAAAGCTTACAGCACCTGGTATTCCCAGGCGGTCTCCCACCAGGCCCGACCCTGCTTAGCTTCCGAGATCGGACGAGATCGGGCGTTCTCAGGTAGTATGGCCATAAGCGAAAGACAGAGTCAAAATTTCCCCATTTATAGTTTACTTGACTATCTAGAGAAGTAAAAGTTGTAACAAGGTTTCCGTGGGTGAACCTGCGGAAGGATCATTACGGAGGCGGCCAGCGGACCGCGAGAAAACACCCAGGACGCGGAGGGGGGGCGGCGGGCAGCGGCGGCGGCGGCGCTCGCCGTCGGCTTGCGAGGGAGAGAAGCGGGGCGGGCGCGACGGTGGTAAGGAGCATGGCGGCGAGCGCGGATCGCCCGGTCGGCGGTCGGCTCGAGCCCCTCGTCACCAACACCCAGCGCCGCCCAGCGGCCCGACCCTCGCCAGACGGCCGGCGGCGGCGGCGGCGCGCCCGCGCCCGGCCCCGAGCACGGGCGGCGAGATATCGAACGCCCGAGGGCGGAGGAAAAGCGAGGCGGCGGCGGCGACGTTCGGCGTCGGCGCGGGGAGAGGCGCGAAGCGGGCGCGGCAGCGGTAAGCGGCGAGCGCGGATCGCCCGGTCGGCGGTCGGCTCGAGCCCTCGTCACCAACACAGCAGCGCCACGCACCGTGGCCCGACCCAGCGGCGGCGGCGGCGGCGCACCTGCGCGCCCGGCCTCGAGCAGCGGAGGAGGATGGATAAGTCGACGGCGGCGGCGTTCGGCGTCGGCAGCGAGGCGGAAAGCGCGAACGCGGGCGCGGCGGTGGTAAGCGGGCGGCGAGCGCGGATCGCGGTCGGCTGGAGCCCTCGTCACCAACACCTAAGCGCCGCCCCGGCCCGACCCAGCCAGGCGGCGGCGCGCCCCAGCGCCCGGCCTCGAGCAGCGGAGGAGGACGGATAAGTGCGGCGGCGGCGGCGGCGTTCCACGTCGGCAGCGAGGCGAAGCGCGGCGGTGGTAAGCGGGGGCGGAGCGCGGATCGCCCGGTCGGCTGGAGCCCCTCGTCACCAACACCTAAGCGCCACGCCCAGCGGCGAGACCCGCAGGACGGCGGCGGCGCACCAGCGCGCCCGGCCTCCGAGCAGCGGAGGAGGGCGGATAAGTCTCGGCGGCGGCGGCGTTCCACGTCGGCAGCGAAGCGGCGAGCGGCAGTGGTAAGAAGCGGGGCGAGCGCGGATCGCGGTCGGCTGGAGCCCTCGTCACCAACACCTAGCGCCACGCCCAGCGGCCCGACCCGCAGACGGCGGCGGCGGCGCACCAGCGCGCCCCGGCCTCGAGCCGGGGCACCTAGTCAGGCCAGGCCACGGCGGCGTCGAGACCACCCTCCGCCCGGTGCCACAGCGACCGGCCGACCTCGGAACCTAACACCCAGCCGCGGGTACCCAACTCTCGCCGCCTTTGGCGGCGGCAGAGGGATTCAATGTTTTCAATTCTCAGGTCACGGAGAATGGGAGGGAAGCGAATTTGTTGCATTTCTTTCTTCCTCCCTTTTTCCATGTACCAAGAAACTCTTGGCGTTTTGAGCTCTCGGCCTGTCAGGCTAGTGCAGGGTGTCAAACTCATTTCACATGGTGGGCCACATACGGCCTCGGTAGATGTCAAGTGGGCGGACCATTAAAATTATACCATACTTTGCTATAAATAACCAAAACAATATGTCTTTCCTTTGTTTTGATATAAAGCACAAGAACATTAGGAACATGTTGACATTTAATGAACATATCTTTTACAAAACATTTCATGAAGCACCTTACATTTCCTTTGACAAATGTGCAATTTACTTTTATCATTCACATATATGCATTGCAACTGATCCCACTGATTGTACAAACTTTAACAAGTAATTGGTATTGAAAAATATAGGAATGCACTTTAAGATTAAACGAGATTTATAAAGAAACGAAGTTTTAAACCATTTACACGTGCATATAAAATCTAAATGTAATCCCTGCCTACACATTACAAACTAAGGAGAGTGCTATTAAATGTGTAAATGTGAGAGTGCTATTGATAGCGTCTGCTGTCATGGGTCTGTCTCAGTGACGGACTGAGGCTGCTGTTGTCCTCTTCTCTGATCAAAACAGTGTCCCCTAGCAGATACTCAATAAATTGCACCTTGTGTGTGTGTGGTGCACGCATGGCCACGCAGGTGAGTGTATGTGTGTTGCTGAGAGAAAGAGAGAGAGAGAGAGACTTATAAGAACCAAAGCAGGTCTCTCCATCCTTAATTGTCTAAACAACCTTAATTGACTAATCATAAACACGTCTGCTGCAGCGATGCTGGTGTGTGTGTGTGTGTGTGTGTGTGTGTGTGCGTGTGTGTGCGCGTGTGTGTGTGTGTGTTAGTGCGCTCTGCTCAAGCGCAAAGGCCCACGTGGGACATTTTAAAAAAATATTTCTTAATTGGTTGCTACTTCGCGGATTTTCGTTTATCGCGGGTGTTTTGGTCCCCATTCACGCGAAAAACGAGGATTACTGTACTGTTTTACATATTCATCTCGCGGGCGGATTAAACCCCTTTGCGGGCGGATCCGGCCCGCGGGCGTACGTTTGACACCCCTGGGCTAGTGTAAGTTGAGGGGTTCGTTGTTTTGGTGGATGGCTCTACATTACGAGCGACAAAGCGAGAGATGGAATCATTTAAATGCAGTTTTATTAAAAGGGAAAAGAGCGTCTGCACCGCTTCTGCGTTCGAGAACACAACAATCGTAACTAAGATCACTTCCTGCTTCTCTTACTTCAACAGCCAATCAGAACCTATCAACATAAAAACATGTCTGAGCAATTATTAAACGACAGGATATAATTTTGATTTGCTAATGTAGCCACCCTAGGTGCAGCTACTCATGTCGCCCTTTTTCTAAGTTTGTCACAGGCAAGTGTGTCAATTTATCAAATCTATTTGAGTTAGGGTGCACTTCGGGTTGAGTGATCGCTGGCGCGTTTGGCTGCCGCTGTTCAACCCGTATTGTTTTGTATTGTTTCGTGTTGTGTTTTTGTTATTGCAAAGTGTCCTTGGGTGTCTTGAAGGCGCTTATAAATAAAAAGTATTATTATTATAATAATTAAGGTCACAGTGAGATTGGCAACAGTTGACCTTAGAGTCAATGGGAAACCTCCCAACAGAGAAGACACACTGACTTAGTTTTTTTCCAAAAAAAAAATATATATATATATATAAGTATTATATTGAGTAAATATTTACATATGGGGTAAATGGGGAACTGAACTGAATACACTCCTCTGAAATAGAATACAAAAAAATGATCAAGGAAAACAACAAATTAAATTGTTATCAGTCTTATCAGTTGTTTTGGTATCAGATCTGACCCATGGAAAAAAACGACTGAGATCTCAGATTAAACAAAAATATTGGTTTCGTCAAAAAAAAAAAAAAAAAAAAAAAGGAAATCCTTTCAACTGTCCTACCACCCTCAGGGACGGGTGGCTTTGAATCAGATGTCCTTCACTGGCGTCCCCGTGGCATCAATCTACAGGCGCGTAGTCAAATCTTCGATGGTCAATGAGT